>OX463782.1:28794045-28958907 GCA_949825025.1 Siphlonurus alternatus | reverse complement strand
AGAGAGAGAGAGAGAGAGAGAGAGAGAGAGAGAGAGAGAGAGAGAGGAGAGAGAGGAGAGAGAGAGAGAGAGAGAGAGAGAGAGAGTGAGAGAGAGAGAGAGAGAGATGAGAGGAGAGAGAGAGAGAGAGAGAGAGAGAGAGAGAGAGAGAGAGAGAGAGAGAGAGAGAGAGAGAGAGAGGAGAGAGAGAGAGAGAGAGAGAGAGGAGAGAGAGAGAGAGAGAGAGAGAGAGAGAGAGAGAGAGAGAGTTTAGAGAGAGAGAGAGAGAGAGAGAGAGTTAGAGAGAGAGAGAGAGTAAAGTTATATCATAAATATCTCACCTGGTTTTGTTCGAGTGTTGTCTTAAAACTTGCCAGACAGAAATCGAAAATTAGAAAAAAATTGAGATAAAAATCGATGCTCTATATACTCTACATATGCAATTTTGCAAAATTGTTCTTTATTACTTGGAAAAATTAATGATCGAAATTTATGTTGAAATAAAAGGTTGAATTTCACAATTTTTTAATGAAATAAATAATTAATTTTAGGACTGCTGGACAGAATAAATTGTGAATGTTGCAATCTTGAATCTTTGAGTGATGCGTCAAGACGTTGAGAAATCTACATTTGTGCGCGGATGTTCATAAGAATTCTTAACTGGAGCCCGCAATTTGGATGTTTTTTTAGGATAAAGGCGCGGATTCAAGGGGCTTCCCCTTGAAATTAACAAGCATTTTCACCACTCCATTTTTTTTTTTTTTTTTTTTTAAACATTGACCTTATGGAGACCGCCATCCCCGAAATTTGGTTCTGGATCCGCGCCTGTTTGGACGTACTCAGATGACTGACAGTATAATATATTGGCTACAAAGATTTAATGTATAAGTCGTCCAGCTCTGGTATAGACAATTTAAGTCCGAAAAAAAACTTTACGACCCACCGATGACTTCAAATTACTGGAGCTCTGTTATTTGAATGGACCAAGCAGTTGCAACATAGGACGAGCATGTCACCGTTTTTCTTATACTAACAATCCCATTAAATCATATTCGCTCTCTGTACATGCTGAAAGTGAGGAGACCACTCTCAGCGAGCCATCAGACGTTTTATGTCAGTCTCACACTTTTTGTCTTCGAGGGATGGAGCCAGCAGTTCTATGGCTTCTTGATTCCTAACTGTCTGACAGAATCGCTTCAGGCCAACACATTTACAAGTTCGCAGAAATCGCAAATTTTTTTCGACCATTTCCCCTTAGCTTACATATTTATAGCTGTTGTAACGAGTGACTTATTATTAGGTCCTGTGCTGGTGGTTCTTAGTCTATAATATACGTCTTTATGGAAAATAATATATACTGATGCTGTAACATTAGCTGCTGTAAGTGTGAATAATGATAATGAAGAACCATTTGGGAGGTCTGACTATTATTTTAAATATACCTTTCCTTTTGAGGTACAGCTCATAATGCATGGGGCATGTAACCGATGTAATTAAATTAGAAGATTTAGATGTTGGAACTATACGTATTTATTTGTTTCCTTAATGCAAAGATTATTGAAGCAGGTGATCAGAAAGTTTGGATTATTAATATTATTATGCTGCAGCATAACTTAATTAGCTTCAAATTAATCTAGTTCCATTGATATAATTATATAGAATTATATCCCATGATGATGTCATTACTTTATTGCCAGACTTCCTGGCTTCCTGCTGATATTCGTCCATATGATATATAATAATATATGCACTGTTAAAGCAAAGCGTTATCCATTATCTAAAATTATATGCTGTGTTTTTTTTATATAATTATAAGGTATATACAAAATTTGAGGACTTATTTCTTATTTTACTGCATGCATAAATTAGCATACTCCTAAAAATGACCAAATTTTCTACTTGTTATAGAAAATTTGTAGTATTGTCGCACATGTGTTCCAGTTCTGTCACTCATCCTGTCTCTCTGTCTCCAGGTGTTCGAGGTAGCCTATGTGATCGTGAAGGCGGGTAACTCCCCCCGGCCCGGCAACTGGGTGCTCGAGCGATCCCTGGACGGAACCAACTTCTCGGCATGGCAGTACTACGCGCTGAGCGACGCCGAGTGTATTGCTTGGTTCGGGGTCCCTGCCACCCCCGGTCGACCCTCCTACCGCAGCGACAACGAGGTCATCTGTACCTCGTACTACTCCAAACTGGACCCGCTTGATGGTGGAGAGGTCAGTGAATCTTCCCTTCCGCAGTTACCCTTGAAATAATAACTATGATTTTTTTTTTAATTGTTCAAGCAACGAGAAGTTCCAGACTTTCAATTAAAATATTAATTTACAATATTATACCGATAGGAGTAATGCCAAAGAATTAATATTAATTCTTTGATAATGTGCTACTCTGCACTTAAAACAGTTTTATAGCAACAATCAAATTACTGCTGTTAACTTGTATCAATTTTCATCTTTCTCGAGCTGAAGATTGGTGAACTGGACTGCACTTGTCTTGTAATTTGTTTAAATAAAATATTTATGTGACATTAAAAAAACTCTAAAGCCTCACTACCAATCCTCGTTCTCCTGCAGATTCACACATCACTGGTGAACGGACGTCCCGGAGCCAACGAGTCCAGCCTCGGTCTGCGAGAGTTTACACGTGCGCGGTTCGTGCGGCTGCGTCTCCAACGTATTCGGACCCTGCACGCTGACCTGATGGGGGCTGCGTCCGGGGGCGAGCTGGGACCGGACCCTGGCAGGGGTGACATTGGACTGGCGCCTCCGTCACACAGAGGTACTTCTACTCCATCAAGGATATCTCCATTGGAGGGCAGTGTGTGTGTCACGGACATGCCAGCGACTGTCCGCTAGACAAGGAGACGGGGGTAAGTACTTTATAAAATTTTTATAAATGATTGTCGATGTATACGATGTGCTGTTTTAGTAGCATTGATGTTCAATTCTTCTGACTTGTGTTTGTTATATTACACACAATGCTGATAGTTTAATTGATATTATACATTATAAAGAAACGCATAAATTATTAAATCCATATACTTTCATATATTTTTCAGCTGCATGAATGCAATTCTCCATTCAAATTATATAGATTAATTATAAATTAATATTTAAATAATTATGGACATATTATAGCTGAAAAAACAACTATATATATATATATATATAACCAAAATTTTAATTTGAATTCTAAATTATATGCTTGCAGTACATAAACATATAATGCAGAGCATTCTGAGCTTCTGACACTATATATATAGAACCCTCCGAGTATATAATAATTAATATTAGGGAAGTAATCTTCACTTTTTATCTGAAACAAATTACTTACGACGAGTATATTCAGATTTTAAATGCGTGCTGTGAAGTTATGAAATTAAATGTGCTATATATTGACATAAAAAACTATAATGTTATATTTCATTTTTACGGTTATAGATTTTTTTTTCTACATATATAATCACATTTTGAGTTGACAGATAAGTCTAATGCAGACAATTGTCTCAAAATATTCTAATTGTTTTATGAACCCTCTGTAGGCCTTGGTGATACGAACACAGTGTGATATGTAAATTATATAATAGTTGGCAACAGCTGTTTAAGGAATCGCTTGATGATGCCATAGCATCAGTTAGTTAAAAATGATTAATGAACGTAAAATTGAACGTTTTGGTCGAGAGTAGTTTTGAAAGATTTATTAGCAAGTTTAATCTTTATGTCAATCTTCATATAGAAATCACTTGCTCCCCATCTTACGTAATGTGCAAAACGCTGGAAATGTTTCATCTGTTTGGACAGATTACGATTGATATCAACAAACTCCGAGCTGACGCTGTCTTTATTTATTCAAGTAGAAAATTAACATAACATTTTAACAGCAATGTGATCAACATAGAAGCAATGGGACATTTTTTTCAATGTTATTTATTTAAATTTAAGAAATAGTGTTGATTGGTGAATTTTTTCTATAATATATGACACTTAAACTCTGTATTGCTTATTTGTTGACATTTTTTAAAAGCAATAATTGATTGCATATGTTTAAAAAATTCTGCGTTTTTTCCAATTATTGTTTTCTGTTTCATAAATAATAAAAAACTTCCCTTATTCTCTAATCACTGATGGTAATCAGCATAATATTTGTTGTAAAGCTAGCCTCATCCTTATAGCTCTTTAACTACCCCTATACTCGAGATCTCACCCCTCTCACGTGTCCCAGGTGCAAGCATGTCGGTGTCGTCACAACACGTGCGGCCCAAGCTGCGATCACTGCTGCCCGCTGTACAACCAGCTTGCGTGGCGCGCCGGCATGCCCCAGGACGGGGCCCGCTGCGAGCCGTGCCAGTGCCACGGACGTGCTGACTCATGCCGCTTCGACCCTGAGGTAGCCAGGGACAAGGGTAGTGTCGACACCAAGGGTGAGCGGAGGGGAGGCGGCGTCTGCATTGACTGCAGGGTAAGTTTGATTGTCCTGCTTGAAAATTATAATTATAAAATGCATGGGCAAATATCCTCTTTTTCATCAATATAATGGGGCAAAATTTAAGGGATAAGAAAGGAGCATAAACTGGTTTTTAGAATGTCTGGATCACTCTTTATTTTTTACAATAGACCCCTTGTTCTTTTTTTTTTTTTCATTTATTACTATTATGTATTTTATTTTTTTTTTTATTTCTAGAATTGCGGTTATAGTATACGAATGAATTAATTAAGCCAATTCAATATATTTCAGTATAATATAACATCTATGTTAAATTAAACAATAGTGATATTAGTGATTAAATTACTAAAATTGTGAATATATTAATTCAATTTTGGTATTAAAAATAATATTGCTATTTTAATGCAGTATTATTTGCGTTTCGGATTGGATGGGTATATATAAATATTATAAATATATTTGAATTTGTATGATCGATATAATTGATTTAATTATAATTATAATATATATAATGGAGTATCGACCTCATTTTTTTTATTGCAGAAATGGATAGATTCGAGCGTGCAAATTTATGTTATAATATATGCTACCCTGATTTTTTTCAGATTTTTTAGAGCCCTGGAACTATTTTTAAAAAATGATTGAAAGTTTTTTTGTGACGTCACGAGACGCCACTACTTGCCGCCGCGTGACGTCACAAAAAGGACTTTTAATAATTTTTTAAAATTAGGTCCCGCGGGGCTAAAAAAAATCTGAAAAAAATTAAGGTATCATAACTTTGCATTGCACGCTCTATTCATTTCTGTAATAAAAATTTTTGAGGTCGATACTCCATTGCATGACGCATAATATATTAATTTAATATCATTTCATAATATTTGATTATTTTTCTAATTTGCTGTTATTTTAAATTTTTAAAAAATAACCAAATTTATATATTTTTAAGAAACAGAAAAAATCCCTGCATGGAGCTATTTTTATTTCATTCTTGCAAAAAATTAATATGACCATTAAATTTGATTTAACCATTCATAAAAGGTATAAAATGTAAAATATTACATTTTGATGCATTTTTAAAAGTTATTTTACAATGAACAAATAAATATGTATTGAAATCATTAATTGAAATAATTATATTTTACATCCTTCAATGGTTAAGAAAGCTTAGTAAAAAGACCCCAAGGGTCAGGCACCGGCGAGATTCGAACTCACGATCTCCTGTTTACTAGACAGGCGCTTTAACCAACTAAGCCACGGCGCCGTTGCTCCACGAAGAGTTTCAAACGTATTTAATTTCTTTTGCTATATCACTAGTGGACGTATTGTAGTTTCTACCGATTACGTTGTTCTACGCATGCGCGAGCAGTGAAAACAGTTTCTGTATAGTTCTGCCATCTATAATACATACTCTCAACTATTTGATACTACAAGTTGAAAGCTTGAAAGTGGCAAAATCTTTGAATAGCATTTGTCTGAATATTATTTTAAACAGACCAATTCATTAAATAGTAAGCTGTAATTAATCATGTCTTTTTTGTTTGCATTATATCATTAAATAATACAGCTCCTCTTTTTTTCGTTTTACTATTTTTATTTACGGATATTTATAACTTAAATATTGCATTATTATATATATTCGATCCTGCAGTATTTACATTATTTTCAGTCCCGCAGTGAGGGTGCAGAAACTGTTTACTCTTTTCTGTTCCAGGACCACACGTCTGGTGTAAACTGCGAGCTGTGTGCGGACGGCTACTTCCGTCCCCCTGGTATATCCGTGGACCACCCCAGTCCATGCCGCCCATGTCAGTGTCACCGCAGTGGCTGTCCGAGCGGCCGCTGTGCCTCCGTGGCCGAAGATGGAGAGGAGCAGAGAGAGGTGCGTGCAGGTTACCGAGAAATGTTAGATCTCAAGTCGAAACTATGATATAAACATTACCAACACTTAATTCATAGAGAGACGAGATATTTTCTGTATGTATTAATATCGCTATTTTTAAAAAAATATATATTATATAGTCTTATCTTGGCTGACGATATTATTCGATCAGGCTATATTTGTCATTGAATAATAAAATTATAGAAACTTAAAATATTTATCGTCATCATTTGCATTGTTCGTTGTTTTTAGCCTATTATATGTTTAACTTATTAACCTTATTTATTCTATTCTGTCTTTTGCAGCTACCTGGTCAGTGTGAATGCCGACCTGGTTTCTCTGGACGTCACTGCGACCGCTGCGCACCTGGTTTCCGCGGTTTCCCTGAGTGTGAACCATGCCCATGCTCGTTAGCTGGCTCTATTTTGGATCAGCCAGGAGATTGTGAGAAGAGCTGTCAATGCAAGGTAGGTTGTGATTTTTTTTTTTTAAATTTAGTCTTCAAAAATTGTTTCTTTATAGTTCGTTGCTTAATTCAATTTTTTTCTATTTTTTTTTTTTTTTTTTACTATATGCAAGAACTTATGTACTACCAAATGTTTTGATGAGAACAATCTAAGGGGTGAGCTACCTTGTTGTGACACATGTCATAGGCCCACGTGGAGGGGGAGAAGTGTGATCGATGTCGGCCGGGCTTCTTCGCGCTCGAAGCCACCAACGTGGACGGATGTCTGGCGTGTTTCTGTTCGGGGGTGCCGGGAGCCACGTGCAAGGAGGCCGCGCTCAGCCTGCAGGTGATTAATTATCCCTATCATTTTTTGTGCTAAATTTACGTGGATGTTTTTAAACTTTATAAATAATAAGTATTTTATCGTATTTTGCGCTTTTCTGTATACATTCGTCCATATAGACTTCATGCTAGAAAATTTTTGTCCATCGTATACATTTAATATAACTTTTCGATCCATCGCGTTGTAAATGCTAAATGGTGTATACAGTATATTTTAATTATTTTTTAATGGTTCCTGTGTTCACCTATTCGCTCGAAGATATGGACTGCGGTTTTCCACGGTTCCCTCAGTCTCACCTCAGCGAATGCTGGGACGCGTAAGCATGCAGGCCGTGGCCACTATCCGTTCCCTACCTTATCCCTACCCAGTACCCCGCCGCGAGCTGTAAGCTCTTAGGGGTGTATCCTTGTAAAATATATATATATATATATATATATATATATATATATATATATATATATATATATATATATATATATATATATATATATATATACTTCATATGCGAATATGAAGATCATGCATTTTTTATTGAGATGCATAATATTGTAACAATATATCCACAATCATGAATGGCTATATATTTATAATTTAATAGAAATCTGAGTTATACTTCATTTTTATTTTTTTATATACTCATGTAATTATATTTAGATTACATATTTTACAATATTTTTTCTTGGAATTATGATGTGCTTCGACATTTTCCTGTAAGATGTAAGACAAATAGTCAGTCTTCTCGTCAAGTAATGTAACACTAACATGACGTTTGTTCCTCAGCTGGGCGAGCTCGGCACGGCATCAGGGTGGCAAGTGACGGACCTGGAGCGCTCCTACCACGCGGCGGCCACAAGGGCGGGCTCAGGGGAGCTGGTGGTGGCCGCGGACGACCTTCCGGACCGAGCCCAGGACTACTTCTGGCTCGCACCACCCATGCCCTACCTGGGGGACCTGCTCACCAGCTACGGTCAGCACCTCAAACTGCAGCTCTCGTGGGTACGTCCAGCGCGAGTTTAGCAGCGTCAAAGTTTATTTTTTTTAGGTATCTAACGTTATACTATTAATGGAACTCCTGTTGACTCTCTGTCTGCAGACCTCGGCTCGAGGAGACACGAGCGGTCGGCCCACCCTTTGTGCGGACCTGGTGCTGGTCGGGGACGGTCTGGTGGTGGGGGTGGGGGGAAGGGAGCACCTGGGGACCAATGCCACCCTCGCGGTGGTGCTGCACGAGGACGGCTGGCAGCACATGCTGGGGCAGGACAAAGGACAGCCGGTCTCCAGGACGGAGTTCCTCAGGGTCATGGCAGGTCTGCAGCACGTCCTCATTAGGGCCAAGTTCCACACCGACCAGATAGAAGGACGGTGAGTGAGGTGACCTCCGGGTTTCTCTAGATGCAGGCGGGAGTAATTGTACACGAAAATTGTGAAGTATAATTCATGTAATATTCTCTAAAGATTTATTGAATAAACAAACTTAAATTGCATTGCAATTTTGTACACAGTGCTGACAACTTAATAACATTTTTTATAGCATAAATTAATGAATAACAGATTCATTTTCGGTAGATTTGTCACTTTTAAAGTGTTTATAAAAATTATTGAAATGTTAATATACAGTTTTTGACGACTAAGACTATTTTTTTACGCCAAATTAAGCCCTGTATAATTCGTTAGAATATAATCCCAGACACAGAAAAAAAAAAAATGTAATTGCAAACAATTTTTTTATGCTCTATATACATATACTCGATAATTTATTTGATTAATTCACTTTTAATAATAATTAATTTAATATATAAGAATAATGCATCACGTTTTTTTACTATAATTTAAACTTTTAATTTAAACCCACTCTACGGTTCCTGGTTCTGATGACCTCTCTCCACAGTCTCAGCCTGGCCAGTCTGGAGCGGGGGGCGGCGGAGGGGGAGGGTCCCCTGGCTCGCCACATCGAGGAGTGCACGTGTCCTCAGGGCTACCTGGGACTGTCCTGCGAGCGCTGCCAGGAAGGCTTCCGTCGCGCCAACAACACGCTGCAGGGGGGACTGTGTCTGCCCTGTGAGTGTCACGGACACGCGCCAACCTGTGACCCTTTCTCTGGAACGTGCGGGGTGAGTGTGGCTACTGGAGATTTTAGACCAAATTTTAGAGTAAGCTAGGTTTAGTTTTTTAAATTAAATGTCAGGCTATTTAAAAAAAATAAAAAAATACGAAATTCATAAATGTTATGACTGATTAATGTCTAGAAAGAATGGAACACGGAATTTATATTTTGTTCACCATGCAATTTCAGTTTATTTTAATTACTATAAAAATTATTAATGAAAATACAAACTGTTGTCTAAAAATATCATAAAAAAATAATAAAAAATGCCTTCTTTTTGTACTTGTTTTCATAAATATTACTGCTATGAAAGGTATTTAATTATTGTAGCTATATCTATAATATTGTCTTAATTTGTTCCTGCTATAACTCTGATCCATCTATATGTCCAGGCTTGCCAACACAACACAGAGGGCCCCACTTGTGAACGCTGCTTACCTGGCCACTACGGCGACGCCACTGAGGGTCGTCGTGACTCTTGTCGCCGCTGTGCCTGCCCTCTGGAGAGCCCCGAGAGCAACAACGTGAGCCCCACGTGCGAGACGGAGCCGGGCAACCCCCGCGACTACATCTGCACGGCCTGTCCTCGCGGCTACGAGGGACAACATTGCGAGCGCTGCATGCCAGGGTTCTGGGGCAATCCCCAGCAACCAGGGTCTACCTGTCAGCCCTGCCAGTGCCAGCAGCAGTCTCAGGGCCAGGGTCCGAGTTGTGACCCCCTCACTGGAAGATGTCTCAGATGTAGAGGGAATACGGCCGGCTGGAGGTGTGAAATGTGTCTACCGGGACACTACGGAGTACCGGAAATGGCCGACTGCAGACGTGAGTAGTTTTACTTCGTTTTACCGGAGATTTTACAATAAGTCATATTGATTATTTGAATTATTACCACCACCAACCCAGCATATAATTTTGTATTAAAAGCTTGTGTCAAAATTTGACATATTTATTTAAAATATTTAATTTTATGCTCTATGACAAATTTTAATTCAGAAATTTTTCATAAAAACTCCAATGATCCTTAAAATACGTATTTTATGCACTAGAATTTGGTACTTAACTGCGATGTACTAAAAGACTTATGTTCTTGTGTTCCAGCGTGCAAGTGTGACCCCGAGGGAGCTGACGGCAGTTCTTGTGATGCTCGCACCGGACAGTGTATGTGTCGGCCGCTGGTTACAGGCAGGGCGTGCGACCGTTGCGAGGTAAGATAGACGAGGCGCACTAAAGAAATTTAAGATGGAAACGATATAATGTTCTTGCCCAGGCTGGTCGTGGTGGCATCTCGGCAGGGTGTCCTCTGTGCCAGTGCCACCCCGAGGGTTCTGAGAGCCCTTTGTGTGAGGCCAGGACAGGCCAGTGTCAGTGCCGACCGGGGGTGGGGGGCAAGCGATGTGACGCCTGTCTGCCCCAACACTTCGGTCTCTCCAGGGCGGGCTGCCAGAGTGAGTACAATTTCTTATATAATTACCATGGCTTATTGTTGCGGTTGATAGAGGAAAAGATGAGGTTTACATATTAATTATAATAATAATAAAGGACTTTGTTGTATAAAAGGGCGTTGGCCAGACTTATATCAACTTACTTTCACACCCCTGAAAGTGTGTTAGCTAGGGGGTAATACTGTGGCTTATAGTCAATTTATAACATAAACGACTAATTGTCACACTATTTCTTCAATGCTAATATTAATTAATTATCAAGCAGAAATTTGAATAAAAATTATTTATTGAAAAATATAAAATATAAAAATTATATCATAGATAGGTTAACCGTGAATTGCAGTCAAAACTATATAAATACATGACTTAACGTTCGAATAAATTTGCGTAAAAGTTTTATTTTTTTTTTTATCCCCACGAACAGTTTAATATAAAATTCATACATGTACATACAGCTTTAACAAAATTTCTTCATAGTAAAAAAATATATATATTTTAACGCAAATTAAAAATTTCAGCATATTGTTTCTTAGTATATTTTTTTCATCATTGTATGACTAAATTTGTTATTATTCGGTTCAATCATATTGCGGGCTATAAAAGTGGCTATTACTCTCGTCTGGCCGACATTTACAGCTGCTAAGTGCGGCTCGGCCAATGGGACGATGGCCAGCAATCCTCTGCAGCAGGGTCGGGTGTCCGCGGCCGCCACTTTTTGCCCTGCCGCGCTCCATTAGCGGAGCGGCGCACGCTGTGACCGTGGGATGTCAGCTGATCCGACAGATTGTATCACACTTGCTCCTTTTATGATACAATTTAAAATCCATTAATTACTTTGTTGACACTTTATTCTAATAAAAAGCTGCTGGTGTCCTTACAAAAAATTTACAACAATTTAGTGATTTTAATCTAAATTTTTTGCAATCGGAATGATTTTTTTTATAAAATCTAATTATTAGTTGACGGACACTATTTTCTTCCTTGGCGTTGAAAATGCAATTTATTTCTGTAGCTCGAAATGGAACTTTATATTCTGAACTACAAAATTTATTCAAGTGAACATAAGAAGTTAAGTCTGCTCGTTAACTCTGCAGTGTTCTGCACCAAAGTCTTCTACTCGCAATGGTTGTAACAAACCATTGTTTATAATGTCTGTCGCATGAAAGTCTTTTTCATTGTTAAACATGGGACGACGTAGTGCCTGGTTTTGCCACCAGAGCAGAGAACGTAATGGCATTGTTGGCGCTAGTAGACACATTTTTGGCGCTAATAGACACAACAATATCATAATTAACGGTCATTTTCCATAAGTTAACATGTAAATCAACAACTGTCCCATATGTTTTTCCTTTCACGCGACAGACATTACACAACAATACTTTGTTTACTAACAACGAGCAGAAGACTTTGTTCTGCACCCAACTGACCTTATGCACTTGGACATAAAGTCAATCGGGTGCAGGAAGTGTATTCTGGGCAGGGTTTTACGAACAGACCTAGTATGTTACTGAAATTAATATTATATTAATGCAAAGAAATGATTAATGGTTTGATGACGTCATCAGAGAGTCGTGACGTCGTGACCTTTGCTCGGCTGTGCGTGAATAGATTTGGGCGAAGTCTGGGCGATAATTAAATCCAGACGGCCGCCTCGGCTCGATTTCTGCGAAACTCGACGACGGTTTCCACGCATGAGAGAGACGCTTGTGCAGCTTCTCGTATCACAAAGATCACTCGAGATGGACCGTCTATCCGGTGGGAACGTTCTCCATGACCGAGCGTCTGGGAGTTTGCGCGATGAAGTCCACAAACGTGAAAATAACTTGAGGTGAAATAATATTAAACGAAAAGTCTAAGCTAAGAAAAGTGCAAACCTTGTATCCGTCATTCCCTAGTATCTTCAATTTGAGGTTGAGCGTGGCGCAATGCATTAACCGGTTCTCGCTAGATTACCGAAGTCAAGCTCAATGACTATACACTGAGTCATTGAGTGAAGCTACGTTGAGCGTGGTTAGAACTTGGATAGGTGACCGTTTCAAGTAAAAATTACGTTGCTTCTTCCCTGGGTTGAATTCATCTCAAATCTCGCTTTCCACCCAGTGCAGTGATGCACTTGTGAGTGGTTCCCGCGCGGGGCTTTGGACATTACTTTGGTCCATTGATAAAGAGTAGAGGTGTCCGTCCTAACTGAGGTTTTCCACGGTTCCTTCAGTCTCACCTCAGCGAATGCTGGGACGCGTAACAGAGGCAGTGGCAATCATCCTTTCCCTTCCTTATCTCTACCCATTACCCCATCTCAAGCTCATAGGGGCATATATGTATCCTTGAAAAAAAAAAAAACCAATGGCGTACATAATTTTGTAATAAATATACTTAAAAAAAAAAGTGAAAATAAATTTTTTACTCCCTTGTATTTTTTTATGAAATGGAAGCATAGCCTTGATATTAAATTATACACGCTTGTATAAAAAAATATACAGTACTATGATATTTTATGTGATATGTTTTGATGAAAGTATGCTGTTTTGATGCTTTTTAAAACTTGTATTGTAATATTTTTACTGAAACAACGCTGCAAGCTCACATAATATATTACACGCTCCTTTTCTGGCCTTATGTAAAACTGTAACTTGGACGTCTTAAAAGTCGTAAGTCTAATTGAGCCCCCGTCATTTCTGCCAACCGCAATCAGCATGTAATGAGCAGTAGGCATGCTGCATACATTATTGTCAACGTCAAAAATGTGTGCGCTGGAATAATATGTAAAACCCTTAAGGAGAAGTACATGCTGTTTAGACTCGGAGAGTATAAAACATCGTTCGTTACACCTCGTTAATAGCTAGTAATACTGTTTTAAATTTAAAAGTACCTTTAGTTTTTATTATATTTCTTAGAATAAAAAAAGGTGTTTTAAAATTAAACTTGATATTTTTTTTTCCAACTCAATATTTTAAACAGGAAAATTGTTAATTATACGTTTTTACGTTAGCTATTGTGCCATAAAGTGCTGCTGCTATGCGAGGTGGTAAGAGTCGATGATATGGGCGGGTGTCTATTATGTTGAAGCTACGCACTTTACCTCGTCGGCGTACTGAAGAGAAAAGGTCACCAGGTCACAGATAGCCATGCAGATACCAAACACATTAATACTACCACTCCACCTGATTAAACCCATCAGACAATTGAAAATTTAAGAATGGTTTTACATCATGGGGCGTCAAGTGAACTTTATTATAGCACTTCAAAAATAAAAGGCATAAAAGAAAAGATTTTCTAGCAGAACTCATCAGAATTAATTAATATTTTGCATTATATTTAATGGATACAGTTCAACAGTTCACCTCCAAAAAAAGTTCAAAATACGTGAATAAGTGATTTTGTTTTTTAAATTTTGTCGATGCATGTTCAAAAAAAAAAGGGATGGGTATAGTTATACAATTAATATATAGTTTCAAAAATCACGTGCTAATAGGTATATTTTGGTTAATATTATAATAAAATAATATTTTCTGCACATGACACTTACACTATTAAAAATTCCATGATCTACTTCTATATCTATAATTATTATAACCTAAAGAAATAAGCAATAAATTTATATAATTGAAATATTGACACATAATGCAGGTAATTTAAGTAATTTTTTTATTTATTTCTTATTTAATGTATAGTACTGTCGTGATATCGCGCGACTATATACATCATAGTTTCTCTCATTATTAGTTATACCAAGATCTCAAAGAAAGATAACAAAATAAAATACCAATATAAAATACAATGTTAAGTGGATTTCTAACTTAATAAAGTTAGATTTAGAAAGTTAAATATAATATGTAGATTTGTTCCCTTTTCAGTATGGTGTTAATAGTAAGTGCTAATCAGGTGATTATGATGTTTTCGAAAGAAGACACAGAGAAGATAGTGTGATTTTTCTGCTAATACATAAAATTGCATCTTTCTGAAAGGAGATCTTTGTTCTTCTTATTCACTGAAACTTTGATATTTTGTGCTCGGTTGAGATGGAGAACTCTCGGGTCAAATCTCTCAACGATGAGATTCGATCTCTCGTAAAGATAATAACTTCATAACACCTTCTTCTATCGACAGCGTCATCAGCTTATGTAGGCGAGTTGCTGCCACCGGCTAATGATCATAACAGGTTTTAATGAAACTTTACCTGCTCTCTAAGTGTATCATTACATAAATATTCTTTCTTCTAATAAGTACAACAAAAAATATGGAAAAGGTGTTGATGGGAAGAAAATTCTTTCATTAGATATGTATGGTTTTAATTTTCATTTTTACAAAGTGTCAATTGACAAAACCATACATTTGTGGTTTTAAATATTGAAATATTTGCCTGATTCATCAGATATCATTGCTTTAAATAAAAAAATAATTATATAGTATTAATATTATGCTATATTCAATTCAGAAAAAAAAAAATACTACTCGTATTAATATATTATAAAAAAAAATCACGTATTAGAGAAAAGAAATGTATTTCAGAATTCAGATTATAGTTCGTGCATTTTATAATACTCAACTTTATTCCATGCTACCATAAAATAATATTTTTTAGTAACAAAATTCGACGCTAAATATATTAAAAGCAAAATCTTGTACATAAAAAGGATTAATGACCTTCGTTTTTTAAAAAGTATTATCACAATATTTAACATCAGCTTCACCGGTAAGCTTTTAGTTTGTGTTATTAAAATATCCATTGCCGTATTTGGTATGAGAGAGGTGTTTTTACGATCGTCTTGCTATATTCTAAATTTATATAATAAATGGTTTATTAACGAAAATGTTTGATATTGACTTGGATCGGTGCCTATAAAATATAAAAAAATTAAAACTAAAAGTCACTAAAAGCTAAGAAAAAAAAACTAAATTAAGTTATAAATTATTTAAAGACCATAAAAAAAAATAATTATAAAATTTTACTCCAAAATATTTAAACTATCATTCTTCATGTCTCCAAAAATCAAGGTTAAATATTAGTTTAAATTTGAGTGTCATAGATATAAGATATTAATTTTCAATGACTATATAGGAAACAAACCACAAATATTATGACATTTGTGTTTCTAGTTCTGAATGACAACTAAATGTCATGAAAACTTTTGTATATTTTGGTGTTGATTACGTACAAAGATTCATTAAATGTTTATAGGGACTTTTTGGGCTAATTGTTAAAGTTAAAATTTATGGCATGAAAATAATCTCTGCATAAATAAATAATATACAAAGTAATTGCAGCGCTCTATCTTTCCTACAATATTTTTACAATAATATTGCAATATTTTTCATGACGTCAAAGGATTCAAATTTCAAAGAAGTCTATTTATAATTATGTTAAATAGTGATTTTTGTTATTTCATGTTGATAACTATTTCAATAATTAAAAAAAAATGTGTAAAATAAGAATCTCAGTATCCAAGTTTTTTATGCTCCACATACTTTTGCGTCCCCCCCCCCCCCTTTTCAATTTTCGGAAATTTATTAGAAAAAAAAAAAAACACTGGACTATCACTAAAAAAAACTTTTAAACAGTTCTATATTATTATTTAATGTTTTCTTTTCGTTGTGATTTTTAAATTTTAAATGAATATTTACACAAAAATTTAGATCTAATAACAACAAATTAACATCTCGTTAAAGGAATATTTACATGTGAGCAGCTGTGTGAATGTCAACAACTTTATATTTTATTTTTCCTCAATGACGATAGCATTTCTAAGATTTAAAGCTGTCAAAGGCTTTATTTATAATTTTTGTTGATCAACTGATAGTTGATCCACCTTTATTTATAAAGCATTTTCTTTATGATTAAATATTAAAATATTTAAAATTCCACATATCATCTCAATGCTACCATGCATGTAAATATAACTTTAATCATACGGTTGAACTGTTACTTATTGTATGATAAAAAATGACTAGATTATAAAAATGATATTATACTGTCTGAATCGATCTTTACTTGGTGTCGATTTCTAACTGACATGGAATCCACCTTAAAGCCACCACCAGTGTCAAGTTCATAACATGATGAATGGCAGGCTGGCATCTTGACGTCAGATAAGCAGTCCATTGTGTTAAGGACTTGGGCGATAGACCGGCGCCAGTCCTCTGCTTTGCATCTATAACACCATGCAGCTTGCTGGTGTCAGCCTAGTCAGAAATGTTGCCTGCTATAATCGCATTACATTCAGAAGATTTATTTATGGTGATGAATTTAATATTGTCTCGTGACATTCTTTATTTTAATCTTTGTCACGATTTAAAAAATAAAAATATAAAAAAATACCAGTTTACGTTTTTCTTTTTATAAAAATTGTAAATTTACATTATTATGCTTAAAAGATAATTTTGTCTAATTAAAATTATACTTACAAAAACCATGTATGGCAAAGTATAATCTGTTGTTGTATGAAACGTACATGTAAATTTTTTTAAAAACTTATTTAATATTCACAGACCATAATTACATAAGACATTCCGTGCCTTATGGAAATTTTAGACAAGAAAAACTGCAGTTAGGCATTTCTCCTGACCATGATTCGTGATTACTGGGAAACATAATTTTATGTATATTTTTTTGTCAGGGCATTTAAACTCCTTTCTTTATTTTATACACGTATACGTACTATTACAACAATCAAGTTTCGTAGAAAATTAAAACTGTTTATAGTATCTCAAACCAATTCTTCCTCTGTAGGATTTATTTGTTATGTATTAAATTTGTTTTATTTTTTATATAACTATCAATTCATCAATTAATTAAATAAAATATTACTTTTTTTGGTAACAAATTTAATTTATAAAATTGACAGCACATTAATTTAAATAAAATCAGAGATTGCAATTTTTTTTTTTAAGTACATATATATTCAATCAATTCCACATAATCAATCAATCACAGATGACAGAGTTTGGGGTCGGTGGACCGTTTGCTACATCTTTGATTGCATGATGTTTGCTTTGCGTGAACGTAGTGTGAGATGGAGTTGGGAATCATGACTGGGGGCGTTTCGTCGCGTGCCTGTTGCTCTTCCACGGCGCTCTCTTCAAGTCTGACTGCGGTACCATCAGTCTGTGTCTAGAGAGCGTTGCGCGAGGATGCAGTTCGCTCCTCCACAGTGTTCTCCAGACGGTCACATGGTGCCTACCTAACTTATAAACAATGACACCAAATGTACGTTTAAAGTGGGAACTTACTTGTGTATGAACTTATTAGTGAATTGTTATGGGCCGCATGCCGAGATGGTGTACGCTATTGCTGCTATTTTTGATAGCAGAGGGCTGTGAAGGGGTTAAGACTAGAGCAGGGTATAGAAATACTAAATTACCACGATATGATGATAAGTTTGCTTCATGGTGGGGACTCAAATACGGTATGTATTTATAAAATTATTAGTTTTATAATAATTGGACAAATGTCTTTGCTTTCAAGTTAGCTGCACAAAAATTGACAAACTATATTATACATGACCTTTTTCTTATTTTTATCCCTCATATTAATATCAATAAGATTCAACGACTATATACTGGATATAGTTCTTGAATAAGACTGCTATATTTAAAAATATAGATACCAAGAATCCAGTTTGTATTATAATGTGTGTGACAAAATTATGTTGTAATTACTATGATCTGCATTGCTTGGATTATAATGTACTAGTTAAATGGATTTTTATATTATGATTTTGAGATTTTAAATTTATTTTATTTTTTTATATGTATTGAAATCTTATAGAAATCTGTACTTTATTGTTGTCTCGATGAATTGCACTTAATTGTTATTCATTTAATGACAAACATCTCTCATTATATTATTTTTCTAAGAATACTTTCCGGAGTCAATCCACGCATCCTTTCTGGCAGTAAAACCCTTGGCATGCCACCACCATCTCTTGGATAGTAAAAATTACGTGAGATCACTTCTTGAGCTAAAAGGATTTGCGTGAGTAGAGAGCAATCTAAATACTTCTACCGTCTTCGTTTAAAATATTGTCATCATTTTTTTTATATACGTGTTTGTTTTGTGTGTACAACGACTGGAATAAATTAATTTGATTTCCCGTGACGAGAATCCTACTACATTGTTTTATCTTCTACCGCTCTCTGTGACTTTAAATAGCAAATTATTATAATTTTTAATTTTTTATTGTTCAAGCTACATATCTTCTTAGAAAGTAAAAAAAAAAAAAAAAGTAAATGGTATGAAGCAACATTATGTGTTTGTAGAATTTATTATAATATTTTAATAAATAAAAGCGTTATTACTCGTATTATGTTAAGTTTATAGATATAGTGACTTAATTTAGTGACTTAATTTAATTAAACTTCATGTAAAATAGAAAAAAATAATAAAACTACTTTATTATGTTAACAACTTTTTTTGATGTGATTTATTTTGAACACAAAAAAATATTTTTCAATGTAAATAAAAATATTATGGTCCATTTTAAGAATGAACTTGTAGAAAAATAGTTTGTCAGCAGTAAATATATTTTATTATAAAGGTAAAAATAGTCATGCAAATATTATCATTCTTATATGGAGTTATGTCCTTTTATGATTAAATGCGAATTTTGACATGTATATTACACTATTTATATTAATATTATTTATAGAAACATGGCATAATTCTTGTAGAACAATAAATTAAAGTTTTGTTATTTTGATGTATTATACTTCAGGGGTAAAATAAAGTCATAATTATGTACTCTTATATGGATTCGAATTATGTCCTTTTATAATTCAACACAAAGAGACATCCACAGAACCCACGATGATACGTTACATTGTGTGAGACCGCGTGGTGTTCTTATAAAAGTAAAAAAAACTGGTATCAATCAACGCGGTCTCTGCGAGGTAATTATTATTACAGCGATCACAACAACGACTTCGTATATAAAGAACGGGTTTCTCACGGCGGGCGGTGATTTTATGTAAATCAGTTAGATTGATAGCGGCGCCCAAGCGTGTGTGGTCCCGCTTATATAGCCCTAGGGCTAAGCACAACCCAGCTAATACTAGAGCAATTAGTCAGGTTTATCAAAAAACCACTTGTAAACTCAACTCTGGTAGCATGCTATTGCTGTCAATGTGCCATGATATCTTTTTGCAAAAAAAATCAGACGTGAATTTAATGTTTTTTTTTATGTATAATAATATGTAATTTTTCTGGCATTCTTCATAATATTACTTATTTTCCAACATTTTTATATAAAGAAACATATAAGGAGTAACATTATATAAGGAGGATACAAAGAATATGCTTAAAAAAATTAATACCAGATGCATAGAAATTGAGTTTGTACTGGAATTTGATAACAAATTTAATATATTACTAAGCTAAAATTTATGAGTAACAAGTAATTTTTTTTGTGAATAACCCCCCTGTATAATATAGAAATTGTCCTTCATATCCTTTATTAATTCTTAACTGCACACTTTTCTTAACACAAATGTTAACATCACAGGTATAACACAGGGCCATTAACGTTAACATTTATGATAAAGAAAGTATACAATTTTGTCAATTTTTTTCTTTTAATTTTACTATATTAATGTAATTAATTAACCAAGCCTGAATCTTAATCATTGTGACCATTAACTTATACTAATTCCAATATAATTCACGTAAATACCTACGACCATGTAACCTACATCTTACAATCAGCTCCACTTAATCTCGGCTTAGCTGAGAAAATTGTCGTATACTTTGAAACCGAGGGTGGGCGAGGCAATCTCTTCTCGTCTTTTTGAGCATTGTCCTGACGTAAGAGTCATTTTCATATTCTATAACATGTAAATTACCTTTGTTGGGGTCCACTTGAGCAGAAGAGCAATCTCACACCTGTCATTCTCACCTCAACGCTCGAGTAATGCGACTTAATGGTGTGAGAATTACATGAATAATGGAAGAAAATTTTAAATTCAATTTAAAATTTTATACTTCTTTAAGGTCAGATCTTATAAAAGAGATGAATTTTTTTATATATTGTTAAGATTTTGATCTTAAAATTTTATTACAAGCCTTAAGGATAAAATATTATTATATTTTTGGTGTAGGTGTTTTGAATTAATTTAATAATTTTTAGAAATGATGTTGTGGTTAAACGTGTTTTAGTCAAAACAAGGAAATATATTGTTGATTGTTATGACGCACCCAAGTTATAATTAAACTACAGAAGCTGATCATCAATCATCCTAAAAGTTCAATCTCTTGCATGGTGACCGCTCACGTTTCTCCGCGGCTCCAGTGTGATGCTGTGATCTCTGGTTCCCACGCCTGCATGAGAGATGCATCTTCTTGCATGCAGGTTTAAACACAATGCACTCTCTTATTATATGCAGAGAATGTTCTCAGACGTAGCTTTTGCACTTTAATTGCAATTTCCATCAAAATAAAATGTAAGTTTTGAAGTTGTTGATTTTTTTTTTATCATAATCGCTGATGATATGCGACATGCAAGTGACATATTTATATAGTTTTCTGTAGTAGTTTGTTTTATGATTTTTTCACACTGAAATTATACAACAAATTCAAAATAACAACTTCAACTACAGTAATCACATTCATTCTTAAACGAACCACTTCTTCATGTAAAGGGCTTTGTGAAAGTATTGTGAGATGAAATATCAACTATCAAGGTCTAGTTATCAAATAGTAAATATTTAGAATGACAATTTGAAATATGGCAATATCAAAGACTATAAGCTTTTGATGACTTTATTTTGTTGATAGAACTTAAAGTGTATATTTTATGTAGGACTATGGAACGTTAGCTTGATGAGAGTGCGTGTTGTGAGGAAGTGCTCGCGGGAGCAAGCACGACGTGTCTCGCCCACGCCTACATCCAGCATCTCTCTATGCGAATCTCTCCAACCCGCTCTCTTATCTCCGCGCTTGTGCCTCCAGTCCTGCACCAGCACGAGCTAAATATACCAACTGACCTCACTTTGAAGTTTTTATAGAAGAAAAATGGAAGACTCCTTCTTTCATTTAAAATAATTATAGTCTTTGTTTGATAGAATAATTGTTGTTTTAACTGAGAAGTGTAGCAATTAAGAAGTTAGCATGGGTACTATACTACGACAGTGAAGTCGTTTAATTGATTTGGAGAACATATGGTGAATATTTGGTGAACACTATTGTTGTCTCCACTCTAAAAAATTTGCATATTTAAAATCATCATTAGCTTTAGAACTGAAACTACAGATTTTAAGAGTGATTTAATATATCTATAAATTGAAATGTCACCATTTCTGCCACCATATTTAAAATATATTATATTTTATATTTAAATAAAAAAAAAAAAAAAACTTGAATATATTTTATGTGGAGGCTCAATTTGTATGTTAAGTCAAATATGTAAATTATTAAATGAAAAAAATTATTGTAAGTACTTTTTTGTATAAATAAGGTTTGAGCAAGTATATTTATCATATAGCTGTCATAAAAATGCCTTCAAACTATTATACTTTGTATGATGATCCAATCTGTATGAATGTAAATATCAACAACAATACGTAGGAGTTAAAAAAATATAATAACGCCAACAGATATTATAATATTTTTTGTTGTTTTGTTTTATGATCTAAGTTGTTTGTATAAGGGGTTACAATTTACGAGTAGTTGGGCTATATATTTCCAAGCGTTGAATGGTCCCACGCAAAGTCAGGGGCGGAATGCCATTCAAGTTGTTTAAGATAATGATCACCATGGCCCCCAAGCGTCCGCGGAGGACCATGCAAATATATCTGGTGGCCACGCGTTCTTCTTCTTGTAATCAAATCTGCTATAGGCTTGGCAATTTAACAAACGACCATTGTTAAGTGCGGATTGTTGTTAGGAGAGAAGATTATCTCTCAAAGGTGTGGTAGACGACCATCATCATGAATAATGTTTGGCATGTGTGTGAATATATTACTTTAGAATCGGGCTGTAGAATTGATAAACTTTGGAAGATTCACATTAATTATTGTAAACTTGTTTTAAGAATCGACACCTTTTTCCTTCGTTTCTCATACATAAATGTAGCAACATTACTCTATTTTAGAGTTGCTTTAAAAATTATTTAAATAATGTTGCAAAATGTGAAGAATATAATAAAATATATGGGAATTGAGGAATACGATTCTTGAGCTTTAAAATTTATGTGTATGGAAATTAATGAACAAGACTTATTTCATTGTTGTCTATGTCAATTTTTTTCAATTTTTGAAATCTTTAAGAACACCTTTCAAAATCGAGGGAAAGACACTGTGACATCATATAGTCATGTAACGCCGTTCCCTATGCTTGCGTGCTAATGTTTACATGACTATGACGTCATACTGTTTTGCAGCACGATTTCAAGGTTGCTCTAAAAGCTTTTATTTTTTTACTAAAAAGAGGTCCTCCATCCAAATATACAATAAATAAAAAAATCATCATACAGATTGTCGATTGTAAGATGTTCAAATAAATAATTCACTAGCAATTAAGTAACACTTAATAACGTATAAAATCCACACTTGAAACTGATGTAATTGCTATTTTAATCTAACTGGAGAACATGGCACGTAACGTAAGAAAGACAGTTTAAGCTTCCCATCCTAAAGTCATATGTCTAATAAAGAAGCGCCACGGTCGTGTTGGCGCCACATCAACATGTTGGCGGGCTGTCTGACTTCGTGAAAGAGTGCTGATTGAGCGCCCCAGGCCCCTTGCTCAGCTGTCCATGTAAGGAAGGAAGGCTGCCCACCGTAGCGAGATTATCCAGCATCAATCCCTGCTGAAGCAAAAAATAATAGTAATATACAAATCATGAGCGTAGTAATTCAACAAGAACATAAATTGGAAGCTAGTATATTCAAATTAGTATTATTTTAAATGATGACAGAGATACAGATTAAGTCATCTTGTCTATCATTAATTCAATATAGTGACAACATAATGAAGCTATGATAATAAGCAGTATAGAATTTAAAAAAAAATAATTCAGTATATATTATTTATTGGTCAGAGTTTTGCTTCTAAAACTACTTATAAGGAGTAATTTAATTAATTTTGGTTTCCATCGACAGTAATGACTCTCTTCTATCTCTCTCCAGCAGGTTTAAAAGGATTGACACTCCTTAAATCTACTAATGAGCGACTATAAAATCATCATCATCTCAATCTGTAGTTACAGAGTGAGAAATTAAAACAACTGAGATATTGCACGACAGATATTCATCGTTACTAGTCGTGAACATACGTTATAAGATGATAATTACAATATTTACAATGCATGTAAATAATGTGTCGTCTATATAAATAACAATTTTCCTTTTGTTTTTGAAATATCATGCAACCTGTAGATGGGTACTTTCTATTTCATAATAAGAATTTTTATTCATAAAAAAAATCTTTTTAGTACACTAAAATACATTACATTGATTAATACATTGATTATTATTATTAATATATTTTTTGTTTATATAATATATTGATACTGTACAACATAGGTTTAATTTTGTTTGTATTGTGGACAAATTATATTTCATTTTGGTTCGTATAATAATATGTATGTATAATATAATCAATATTTTTCTTTTATTTTTTAGATTATTATTATATTATATTTTATAATCTATTCTGTACACTGTTTTTGTGTTCAATAAACAATTTATTATAAAATACATTACACGATGTTTAATAATTACCATAAAATTAAATATATTACTTGAATACATTTTCATCATGCAGTTTTGCTTATGCCGTACAAACATGAAATACAAAGAACTTTTATTATTTATGAGATCTCTGTATTATTATTATTCATTGTACATTCAGCCACAAGGGCTGAGGCTATTCAGGGAATTCAAGATCTCTGTAAAATATGATGTTATTCAGAGAGTGGTATTGGTAAACGATGATCAGTGTTCAGTAAATTCAGAACTTCCGACCTCGTCTCCCAGTGCCACTGCACTGCACCTTCCTCACCCTGTACCTGGCTTTTATACCCTGTGAACCACGCAGCCCCGAGCGCTGATTGGTTGTGCCTCGCAGCCCCTCGCTCCTATTGGACAATATTATAAATATTAAATATTTAAAATAATATTTTTATTTTGGAGTTTCTTACACATTTTGTATTTAAATTGTCATATTTATTAAAATTATACTGGATCTAGTTTTTTGATATCTTTAAATAGAAAAAATAATGTCTTCAGCCAATAAGTTTTTTTTTTTTTTAATTTGCTTGACATTAATCATTGCGTAGCTGATTGGAGATAATATTTTTTCGAGATATAATTATATTTCATCCGGAAAACTCCCTTAGAAAAAAAAAAAGTTCCAATTAAGGATGTGACGTCATATTTCTCTGACGCATTAATTGCTATCTTTTTCTCTTATGTTTTTAATGCCTTCTTTTTAACGAGCCGAAAAATTGACGCTTTTCAGAAATAAAAAAAATCTGTGCCAAATCTGATTCATTTCATTCATTCATACAATCTATAACAGTATTGTCAGTATTTACATTTAATGGTATATATCGAAGTCTTTAAACATTCAGTGTAAAATATGTTTTGCAAATTGTTACATTTTAGTACACTGTAATAGGGACAATATTTTTTCATTGCTGTAACAATTTAAACTGTTTCCAAAATAATTGAATGATTTTTTTCTTTAATTTTATAATTTTCTAAATGAATAAATTAATTTATTTTAAAAGAAACCATTTTCAATCTAGAAATTGAGTAATTTAATGAAATTAAGTACCTTAAAATTAAATAATTTTCTATTATAGTTGTAATATTTTTAGGTCCCTCCATAAAATATTTTTATGCATCTTACATTTTAACTCCTCTCGTCTTAATTGTTTCTCTCACACTTTATTACATTACAGCATCATGCACTATTATATCTTAAAATTTTAAGCTTTCTTCAAATATTGCCTCAAAGTCACTGCAGTAAAGTTTTAACTGCATCCTTTCGGGATGCTGTAACTCTGTTATATGGTTAGCTATCACATGACATACATATATGGAAGATCGCTTGTCTGTGACCCCGTAATAATTTAAATAATAAAAAGTCCCAGGCATTTCACTCAAACTTTTTTTATAAACGATCACCAAATCTTCAGCAAAAAACTCACTCCACCCATCGAGACTTGAATCAATCCATTGATACTTCACTCACACACATTTTTTAAATTATAATTACATTGAATATTTTACTGTATAGACTACTTAGCAGTCATGCATAATGAAACAAGAAAGAAATAAAAATTTGATATTCTTCGTTATCTCGATAGTTATATGCTTTTTTTATATCCAGAGAAAGAAATTTATGATCCATATAAACTACCTCGTTGTTTATGTACAAACCTGCCGCAAAAGGTTTATTTTTATTGTTGAGTTGTGACATTCTATTCTTGTTCTTAGCATTTTGTCTGCCTGTTTGATTGTTCACCTTGTAATTAAATTAATGAAAATTAGTTGTATTATAATTAATTATTTGAACTGTAATTAAGTTATTTTATAAGATTGCTAACACATATCACACACAAGTCTTATTCATCTACAGAAATCAGATGTAATATTTAATAATTGTAAAGATGTTTCTGATAATTCATGCAGTCTGCGCATTTCGCAATCATAATATTTATAAAACACATTAATAATGTAATGTAATAATAACATTGTCTCCTGCATAATATATAATATCTGTAATAACGTAGTAAAATATACGTGCTTATTTTTCAAACTGACGGTAAAATGTAGCAATAAAAGTTATAAAGAGCATGCAGTATTGCAGTGATAAAAAATAAAAACAAGAGAAAATTAAATAATTCTATAATATTTTGATTGTTTTCCTTTAAAAAATACCAAACTATTGAATTAATGAACATTTTAAGTATAACATAAAACTACAAAGTTCAAACTGTTCAAATTGTATAGTGTAGTATATCAGTACATTAATTAACACAACAGGACATTTCTCTGAAGGTATAACAAATTTTCAGTCTCCGGTCCCAGGTTCATGTTCCCGAGCCTCCCAACGTCGCCATCAGTGAGTGTCTTTGGGAAACGATGACCAGTATTCAGTACATTCAGAATTTCCGATCCCGTCTCCCAGTGCCACTGCACTGTACCTTTCTCACCCCGCACCTGGCTTTTATACCCTGTGGACCGCGCAGCCCCAAGCGCTGATTGGTTGTGCCTCGCAGCCCCTCGTTCTTATTGGATAAATTTTAACATATATTGTTTTTTAAAAAATTTGTGACAACATTGCAATGGTTCTGCCTAGGGGGTTTTATTATCATAAAACTCCATGGGTTCTGCATATTATACAACCTGAAAATTTAAGCTTAAAAACTTTAATATATATTACAGTATATATCTTAGATTTAAATTAATTTTTGTCATTTCTCTCATTGTTTTAAAAGTAAGGCTGCTCGCAGACAGCATCGCATCGTATGATTTCGTATCGTATGACTTCGTATGATAAAAATTTAGAACCGGTTCTAAATGAGAAACTTACGATGTCATACCATACGATACCATGCGAAGCTGTGTGCGCGCGCATACCTGATCGCGTAGTTTCTTAATTTTTTATCATAAGCTGCGAAATCATGTGATTCTGTCTGCGACTAGCCTAACACACTGCTTTTTATAGTATACTTAATATGTATGATCATGATTGTCTGTGCTTCATTATTAAAGTTATTAAAGAAATTGCTTGATAATTTTTGGTGTTTGAACTAGCACCACGTCGAGTCGAGTGATTTACGCTAGAATTATCAATATTGTAATGGGGGCCGGCGATTCATGAAAGAGTTATCCAGACTAATTCAATGACACTAAACATGGATAATGGGCCCATTATAGACAAACCTCATAACTATCTGACTTTTTATTTCACATAAATTCCACTAGTATATAATAATGTTCAGCTGTTAAGATTATATTGCATAATTTTATATAACGGCTGGTGCATATACTATAATATATTATACATAATTTTATTTATTGTGATGTGAGAAGTCCCATTTTTCCACCTGCAGCTTATAACATCTGCTCGCTGTTCCAGGGTGTGCGTGCGACCTGTCCGGCTCTGAAGGCGCCGCGTGCGACATCGTGACCGGCCAGTGTCCGTGCAGACCGAACGTGGTGGGACGAGCGTGCAGTCAGTGTCGGGTGAGTGGAGGCACGCTGTAAATATTAATGAGGGGGCTGGAGGGTTGAAAAATGCGTTATATTACACCTTTTTTGTGTGTACTGGTGCTCTATAATGAATGCCTTGTAAAATATCCCATTTTCCCTCTTCCGTTTGTTAATAATTGTAATTTGTATTGGTGAAATAAATAAAAAATTAACTATGCAGCAAGCCAAAAAACCAGCTGTAAAAAAAACTGGTAATAAAGTATGTAATGAAAGGAAAGAAATTAATGATAAAACGGCAAGATAGACAAAATTTAGCATTGTCATTTAAAAGTTATACTTTAAAATAATATTAGTACAAGCTAGTTAATCCATTCTCTAAAAATTAGGTATTGTATGTAGAAAATTCCCCGAAATGACAATATTGGACAATCTACATGAAATTTTTAATTGCAGAAATGGGTAGAGAATGCAAAGTTTTTTTTTTTTTTTCAGATTTTTCTGAACTCGAGAAGAATTAGAAAAAAAAAATCAGATTATATAGAATAAAAATCATTGCATTCTCTATCCATTTCTGCAATTAAAAATCACTTACATGTAAGTTGCCATTGCTCTTATTACATGTTCCGGGATATTAGTTTCCTTGCTTGCCTATAACCTCCCCATAAGATAGTTCGTTATCTCTATTATGGCATGATATAAAATAATAAAACAGCGTGGGAAATTAATTCCCATAAACTATTTTTAATATTGGCAAGGAAAGGTGCTTGACGAATGATGGAGACCATATATAGCAGGCGAGAGAGATATTATCAATGTTGTCATGCGAACGTGCGATAGTGATGAGCCGACTAAAAACAGCGTGAGCAGCTCGCGTTTTGTGACTGCTAATTGTAAATTTACTGCGGCTCACGCGTGTTTAGAATAACTTGCTATTTTTACATATTAGGAAAAGTACACAGTTAAATATTTTTAAAATTATTATTTTAGTAATTATAGCAAGATTCCATAAAGATATAAACAAATGAATTTTGGTAAATGTTGTTTACGCTGTAAAACGTCGTTGCGACGAGATAAACAGTTAATTACACAGAGAGTCTCTGACAAAAAATATAGCTGGTTTGACTTGACTTTGCAGGAAGCCTGTGCATGTCGCGGCTGCGCTTTTATTAACAATTACCCCATTCCATTTAGTATCCACATTAAAAAGTTGTCAAGTCCCTACTTGTTTTTACTTCCATATTAGTTTTAACTGCTATAAGATTATAAGAATATTATATATATAATATATTTTTATTAACCCTAGCATTACCAAGGGGGAGGGGGGTGAGACAACTCGTAGCTCTTTTAAAGCGGATTTTTTTTCCAAAAAATTGAAAAAAATTTTAATTCTTAGTTAGCCACCCAGCAATGTATTTCCTCAACAAAAAATTAGTGACATTTTTTCTTTATAACATGCATGTAACAGGGAATACCACATATAATCTTTTCTTTGCATGTGATTTAAAAAGCTGGTCGTTTTGACTGACCCCCCCCTCCCCTTGGTGTGGCGTGTGACAAAAAATATCGCTTGTTAATGCCAGGATTAATTTTCTTCTGATGGATGGATTTTTTATTATTATTATTATTGATGGCCAACAATATATAATTTTTTTCTGAGATTATTACCAGCATGCATTATGTACAC
Organism: Siphlonurus alternatus; assembly: GCA_949825025.1. Taxonomy (NCBI): domain Eukaryota; kingdom Metazoa; phylum Arthropoda; class Insecta; order Ephemeroptera; family Siphlonuridae; genus Siphlonurus; species Siphlonurus alternatus. The sequence continues at coordinate 28,929,431 of OX463782.1, read as the reverse complement.
ATAATGAGAATGTGTACATAATATTTATAGTCATATTTCAAAGGAAGATACATTTCTCATTGAACTTTTTTTCAATAATTTTTCCGTACAAGAAAAAATCCTCTCTTACATAGCAAGCTTTTAAAATTTCATTTTAAAATTCTGTGAGCAAGAAATTTGGGAACTAGAAATTTAGAACATGGTCTACGAGAAAAAAAAATATAGAAATAAATTTCTTGCATCATTTGAAAAGAAGACTCCTTGTAATGACAAAAATTATATGTATATGTAGCAGCTTTACAATGCTAGTATAAATTGATTGAGGGATTTTGTTCTGGATGTTGCTCCCCTGACTGACGTTTTGTGCCCCAGGTCAGCTACTGGGACCTGACATCTCGGCGGGGCTGCCAGGCTTGCGACTGTGACCCAGTGGGCTGCGAGGGTGGACAGTGCGACTCTGCCACGGGCCAGTGCAAGTGCCGGCCCGGAGTGGCAGGGCGGGCGTGCGAGCGCTGCAAGAACGGCTACTTCGGTTTCTCCAGCTCTGGTTGTCAGGGTGAGTGGCGGCCGTAGCGAATTGAGCACCGTAACTTGTACAGTAACAATATCGTGTCAATCGCTTTTTGTATAACATAAAGCGATATAGGAGCATTTATGTACTGGTATATAATAAATCTCAGAGATCTGACTTATATTGTTTTGAGTGATACTTAAGTTTTTAGATCGACTTTGTTGTTATCTTTTACACAGTCGTAAACTTTTTTATAAAACTTGTTATGGTAAGTCATGATAATTTTGTGTGTACAGAATGCGAACCATGCAACAAGCCCGGACACATATGTGACCCGGACACCGGACGCTGCGTGTGTCCGGTACTGACTGAAGGACCGTCCTGTGAACGCTGTCGGACCGGAGCCTGGGGACACGAGATTGGTATCGGATGCAAGGTCAGTCGTGCTCCAGATCAAATTTAAAGTTAAAATTAATATGGTAAAGTCAGCTCCTTGTATTGCAGTTGTGTAAACTATATAGCCTTATTATTCAACAATTTAGTGAGATTATTATTGCAGATTGAAAATAAATGAAGAAATTAATTCTAATAAATTAGAAGATAATTATCTGAACAAATTAAAAATCACCCTTTTTACCATGCACATAATGGGGGATATTCTAAAGAATCTTCAAGAGCAGCTTTTTATTTTATACTGGAAATTTATCGCAAGTTAAATCGAGTACATTAAACATGACAATATAAAAGGCTAAAATATAACATGTTATAACAGCACGTACAATACGTTAACACAGATTTAATAATAAAAAGTTATAGTACCATAATTCGAACTCGATTTAACTTACAGTTATGTATAAAATTTAGGATAAATTTAAGTTGTCTTTAAAGAATACTTCTCAAAATGTTTTGTAACGTTTAACAGAAATTTTGAACCATCCATGTAATGTACGTACAACGCCTGACTGTTATTCACTTGTTTCAGGCATGCCTTTGTAACGGTGCTGGTTCCCAAGGCGTCCAGTGCGACGCTCGGTCCGGCGTTTGTCCCTGCCGACCAGGGTTCCTGGGCCCCAAGTGTGAGTCTTGCCAGCCCGGACACTACGGCTTCCCTCGGTGTCGTGCCTGCGAGTGTCACGTGCCGGGCACCGTGCGTGAGTCGTGTCCGTTCGGCCAGCCGTGCGGGTGTGATGACGTGGGACAGTGCCAGTGCAAGGTGGGTGTCACATCACAATTGAATCTCCAGTACCTTGCGTCACACGACTCTTTTTGTTTCAGGCGAACGTGGTGGGCAAGCGGTGCGAGCACTGTCGTCGTGGTACCTTCAGCCTCCAAGCAGATAACCCTCAGGGATGCACCCCCTGCTTCTGCTTCGGACGTGCCAACCAGTGTACTCAGGCGCAGCTCGTGTGGAGCCAGGTACGGTAGCCACGTTGTTCAATAATCTTGATACATCTAACCTGTTGTCAACCAAGACGAACAATCTATTGAATAAATGAATAAGCTGGACTATTGATATTTTTATAATATATGAACATTGGTAAGGTCCATAAATAAATATATATAAAAAATATGAATACTCAGATTACGACCCCTGCTAAAAGTGATATGTTGCAGGTTCGCATGCTGTCTCCGCGGTTCGTCAACATCGAGTACGACTCCGACAAGCCTCAGTTCCGTCCCGGGGGTCAGTTCCTTCCTGTCAACACCCAGGAGATCTGCTACATCAACGTGAGTGCATGGAAACTGACAACACAGTCGTTATATATTATTTTTTGCTTACTTTTCCCCCTCTTCTTCTTCGCCTTTAATAAAAAATAATAATATAATCACGATTGAAAATTCGATGAATAGTCATCAGGCCTGGCCCAGATCGTGTCCGTGCAGACCTCCACATTGTGATACCTTGCAGTAGTCGATTACTTTATAAAACTGCATGTAATATGACTAAATTTGATAAAGAGAAATACAAAAGCAATGGTTTTCCTTAATTTTTATATGAAGTTATACTATGGCATTGTTAGGCAATAAAATTAAATATGATAATTCCTCTGGTGTGGCTGCAGCTCGTGGTGCCCGGAGCGGAGGAGTTGGCCCTCACCAACACGGACGGTACTTCTATCAAACTCAACGTCAGCAACAACCTGCGAATCATTCCCGGCGACGCGGGCAACGTTCGCATCGGCGTGAGTTACCTGTTCGACACGCCGCTCTACTGGCAGCTGCCTCGCACCTTCTTTGGCGACAAGGTGAGAGCGGAGCTCATATTTTTTTTATAAAAATCATCTTTACATGAATATTAGTTAGGGTATCTTTCAATCAAAATAATTCTGTCTGATGTTGCTGTTTTGATAATTGTCTACTTTGATAATCGTCAGGTGGTGTCTTACAACGGCTACCTGCGTTTTACGACGGTGGCCAGTGGAGGAGTGACGCTGCTGCCCCCCTCCGTCCTGGACTCGTACCCTCTAGTGCAGCTGCAGGGAAACCACCGCATCGTGCTCGAGTACTTTGCGCCACAAAGTAGCCCCACTGGACAGTACCAAGTTAGGTCAGTATAATTATATAAACTTGAATTTGTAATTACAAAGCTTAGGTTCAGTGCCATAGATATTATATTATTCAAAATTGAGTTCAAAAATTTTTATGACTGCCTTAAAAAATTATTTTTATTTTTTGCAATTTTTTTCTTTTTTAATTCCTATCCATTCACCTAACCAAGTGACGTGGTGTTTCAGACTGCACGAGGCGTACTGGCGGGCCAAGCACAGCCCGTCCGGCGGTCCCGTGACGCGAGAGACGTTGATGTTGGCCCTACAGAACGTTCAGCACATCCTCATCAGGGCCACGGACTCCGTGGACTTCAGCAGACTAGAGTGAGTACACGCCCCTCCGATGCATAACCTATAAATATCTTCCAAAGAACTTAGATTTATTTTGCAAGAAGCAAAGGCGTTGGCGGCGTAGTACATTTTTTGTATGTATTTCTCTTATTGTTATTTATTTGAAAAATATATTTAAACGAATGACTATTTAATATTTTTTAAATCTCCTTTTCTAATTATTTTTAGGAGATCCATTAAATCATCCCTTAAATAGTGAAATAAAAACACAAAAGTAATATTGTTATAATATATTGTTCGCGATTTCTGATTGTTTATTTATATAATTTATTTTTTTAAATAGGATACCTATATTTTCGTTATCTTAATAAGATTTCGAAGGTTGTAATTTTATTATTGAAAAAGTTTTTTTTTAATTGGTTTATTGCATAATTATACAATATTTCTTATTGATTTAGTATAATATTTTCAAAAATATGTTATATATAACACTTGAATTAATTAGTAATTTATAAATATTTTACTAATTTATTTATTATATACGTTATAATCGTACGACGTTATGCCCCACACTGATCTCTCCATACTTCTGCAGACTACGAGATGTGTCCATGGACGTGGCGTTGTCTCCTCGTCCCACGCACGACGGCTCAGCTGTGCAAGTCCCCGCCTGGCAGCTCGCACGAGGCGTCGAGAAGTGCGAGTGTCCGGTCGAGTACCGCGCCCTCTCGTGCCAGAACCCGGCCATTGGCTTCTATCGGTGGTTGCCCCCGCCCTACCACACCGAGAGCACCATTGTGATCCAGCTGGTAGGCGAGGCCAGGCCGTGCTCCTGCAACACGCGCTCAGAGACCTGCCACATGGAGACCGGAGCGTGCATGGTGAGCAATTATTACCTTCTTCCATAATTACCTTAGAGGATATGTGATTTTTTTAACATGCAGGACATGTTAGAAGTATTTCGAAAAGAATCGGCAATAAGATAGAGATTTTTTTATACCAAAATTTGATACAAGAAAATTAAAAAAACAAATACTACAAAAAAATTGCTGTAAATTAATATTCCCTCAGGCAAGATGTCTCTTGCTTGTGACGAGCGCGTAGCACTGCAATAGAAGAGGAGTCAGGACCATCTACTTTGCTATTTTTTCCAAATAAGAGGCAGAACCCAGCGAGGGGTTGGCGGCCACACTCGCTGTTGGACCTGATGGGGTCCAGTCCTGACTCCTCTTCTATTGCAGTGCTATATACACGCTCGATCGTCACAAGCAAGAGACACTTTGGCTGAGGGACTATTTACAACAATTTTAAAATAAAAACTGCAAAATGAGATTTAATTATTGACAGTGAAATTGTACACAATAAAATTTTGCCTACAGAACTGCAGTAATAACACGGAGGGCCCCGCATGTGACCGCTGCGGTGTGGGCCATTTCGGTGACCCCGCGCGCGCCCCGTGCCGCCCTTGCCCGTGTCCCACGGCCAGCAACAATCGCGCATTGAGCTGCGTGGTGGGCCGCGAGCTGAAATGTAGTTGTCAGCCGGGATACACGGGACCCAGATGTGAGAGGTGAGAGATCAACCATGTGTGTTTTGTTTTAGGAATAGTTTTATTGCAAATTTTGTAATTTTTAATGGAATTTTTTAATTAACGCTTTGCAGTTTGCACCATATTAAATACAAAATATGAATGCTGGTTTTAATTCTAAATTCATTTTATATCAAAAGAATTTTGAAAAATAGTATATTAGCCATTATTTATTAATGGCATAACGTTTATTATTTTAAGAGCATGCGACATATAGTACAAGATGAATTCCCTTGAATCTCAATAACGATGCGATCCATCACTTTATCGGTATGTCTAACTCATCGTCGTGTTACAGATGTTCTTACGGGTACTTCGGCTACCCGCTGCAGCCGGGAGGCTCGTGCCAGCCGTGCGAGTGCGACACGCGGGGCAGCGTGAGTGACGAGTGTCACGAGGAGACGGGCCAGTGTAACTGCCGGCCAGGTGTCGGAGGTCGCGACTGTACGTTGTGTCCGCCCAGACACGTGCTCGGGGACCGCGGCTGCACCAGTGAGTAAAATGTATTTGGTTAACTGTCCAACTGTACAGAAATTCAATATTTAATATAATTATATAAAATTTATAGTGCTTTCACCTTTTCAAATTAGATTACGTATACAAATTTTCAAAATACAATATCAAATGTTTTTAATTTTTTAATAAACTTTGACGTTATGTAACCTCCTGTATATTATTACATCGTAGAGGAGAAAAAATATCGTGAATTTTATAATTTCGTCTCATTGGTCATGACTATGACTACAGTGTATCCCGTCTCGTTGTAGCGTGTGACGACGGGTGCACGGGGGTGCTACTGACGGAACTACACACCATGACAGTACGACTCTCCGAAGTGAACGTGTCCTCCCTGAGCCCCGCCCCTTGGGGTCGCCTACACGAGATGGACCGGCAGGTACCTCCCCTGAGGCAGCAGCTGGAAGCATGGCGTCGTCTCACCACCACCGAGCTGCCAACTCACTCCGAGGAGAAGATGAGGCATCGCGTGAGGCAGCAGCTCGCAAAGGTGACAATCGATATTGTGTCATTTTTATTTTGACAATAGTTCATTAAACGCTATAATTTTAAGCAATGAGCAATAATTTATACCGTAATATGTAATTATGTAATATTTAGTTATCGTTTTAAACCCTGCATGCAAGATATTGCAGGGTGCTAAAACTAAATCAAAGTTTTTTTGGATATCTATGGCATTATATGATAAAATATTATTAATTTTTAACAAATTTTAAAGTATATAGAATTATAATGAAACTTGAACAATAAGAGGTGTAAAGAAATTGCTTTAAATTTTAGTTGAAATTGTGCTATAATCGTGCAATCTGAACATTCTCTGCAGGGCAAACGTCTGGGCGAGGAAAGCTCGAAGGTTGCCAAGGACGGACTTGCCTCGCAGGAGAGTGCCAGAAGACTGCTTGAGGACTTTGAGAGAATGCAGGCAGATTCGCACAGTAAGTTTATTTATCAGCTGCTTTTTCATGTTACATCATTTCAATTTTTTTATTTAAATTTTTTTTTTCAGTGAAGTATTTGCCTTAAAATCAACAAGCTTATTGCTGGTTAATCTCATTGTCGTGCTATCTTCAGGTGTCGTTGAGGACTTGCGTCACTACGGTAGCCAAGGGGAGTCAATGACCCCAAGTGTGAACGCTGCCCTGAGAGAGGCTGGTCTACTGCTGGACAAGATCGCAGAGATCAACATGAGCAAGCCACGTAAGGCTGCAGAACACGCCCTCAAGTAAGTAATTATTTTCATCATCGTCAGGGTTATCCTTGCAGACCGTTCTCCACTCAAATATTAGAAAATAAACGTAGCATTGTATAAAATGGCTATATTTTAATATTTGCAGGAGTAATTACGTTAAACTACCTCATTCTTATATATGAAAAAGTATTAAAATTATAAACAACACGTGTGACAAATTTCTGACAGATTACAAACTCCGCGATAACTTTGCAGGAAGGCCCGGGAGCAGCTGGAGGGCCTGAGGGACCTGCTGGACTCGGGCAACTTGGACGTGACGCCCGCGGTCATGCAAACGAGACTCAAGGACTTGGTGGAGAGGCTCACCGACCTCGAGAAACACACAAGCGCCTCCAACGAGGCTATGGACCAGGTAAGACCAACAGAAAGGTGGAAGATTATTTGAGGAACCGAATTAGTTTAAACACAGATTAATACATCACAAAATAGAGTTAAAATTTTTAAAATTAAAGAATTATATATGTTAAATGATAGAAAACAAATAATGATGATACATGCATATTATAAATTTTCAAATAATTATTTATGAAAAAAATTGGTACGGAATTGAAAACTATGACTTAATGTCAGCCATATATTTATATTTCACACTTTTATCACAGACGTCTCGGATGAACAAGTACAACAGTGCGGCTCGGGACACCACGATGGAGCTACTGCCTAGGATTAAAGACCTTGGCACTGCAGCGTCCGAGGTTGCCATCGTGAGGGACCAGCTCAATCTGGACGCAAATGCTTTACTGCAGGAGGCGCGCGAGAACTTCGAGGTGGGTTCTCTTTCACTTGAACTTTGACACTTAAATTACTGTTCAGTATAGACGTCACCTGGTCAAAAATAATATACTTCAGTTTTTTTTTAAAGTAACAATTTCTGCAGGACCTTTCCAAGCTGGTGATGGAGGTGGATAATGCTTCTCGCAAGCTGGAGCACCGAGAGGGTATCTTGGCTCGTCTGAACCCTCTGTACGAGCGCCAGTATGTCATCCCCGCCACCAAGCATGCAGCCGAGCTCATGAGGCAGGCGAGAGAGTACAATGGGTGAGTGTTCTATTACAATTTACGTGACATTTCATTCAGAAATATTTATTAATAATTTTTTTTTTTTTTTTTTTTACAGCCGTTTCAACGCTACTCGTGAAGTAGCAAGCTTTGCGCTGCAGGCGGCGCAGGCGTACCAGGGTATTGTAAACGCCATTGAGGGTGCTATGGAGTCTGCACAGGCAGCCAGCAATGCCGGAGACAGGGCTTACGAGACGGTGAGTGCAAAAGTAAAGTTATCAATGTTGTTATTTTTTAATTACTACATAATATTTTTGTTGTGATGAAAAAAATTTAAACAATAATATTATATATAGAAAAATAAAATAACCATGATGTTACATTTAAAAAAAAAAAATAGACGAATTGATTTCAACTTTATTGAAATACGATATGTCTGATTGTTTCGGTTTGCAAGGTTCTAATTAATGATTTTCATTTTAATTTCAATATACATGATTTACTAATTAAGATAAATCCTTCGAATTAACATATTTTTTTTAGAAACTAAACAATATAACTTTAACCAGCTACAAATTAAATTAATAAAATGCAACAGAAACTTTTTTTATTTTTGTTTATTTGCAAGCATTGAAATTTCTGGTCAGTCTAGAATGAAATTATCGCCTAATGTTTTAATGTTGTTTACATATTTTCCTCAGATTATATTGAATGCCACCACAGAATCATATCATCGCACCACCAGGTCTCCTCTAGTTTGAGTTCGCTTGTTTGCAGGCTTTCCCGAGCGGCACGTCCGGAGAAGACGCGCTGGTGACGAGGGCTCGTGCTGCTCGGAAACGTTCGGAGCAGCTGAGTGACGATGCGCGGGCCGCCGTGAACCGAGTCACGGAACTTCGCCAGCAGCTGGCAGACCATCGGGCTGGCGTTGAGGCGCTTGGTGACCGACTGGCGGGCGCGGAGGAGCGGCATGGCAACGTACAGAGGGATCTTGACCTGCTCAACTCGCAAGGTAGGGGTTGTCGAGAGGCATGGGGAGGAAAGATGAGAAAGGGAGTTTTTTCAACGTATGAAAAAAAAATAGCGTTAATTAAATCTCTTAAATAAATGGGAACGTTTCTATTACATGTATATTTTATCCACTATAGAAAAGTAATTTCTTAGCTATACTGTATTGGTTTTCAAGCAGTTGTACCAATAAAAAATGATTTTAATATCATCCTATAGCTAGAAGGACTCATGAAAAATCATCAAAAAAATCCTCTTTTGTTGTATTTAATTTTAAAATACATCCTCAACTAATATTTATAATAAAAATGAGGTTAGCATTTTTTAACCATACAAATATTACTGAGGTAGCAAACACGTGACCCCGCCTGTTCTGTAGTTCGACCTTTGACCCTGGCTGCTCTGGAGCGTTCTGATGAGAGCTCAGGGCTCGTGGAGGAGACGGCTCGTCAGGCAGAGAAGGTACAGGACAAGATCGAGATGCACCTGCGGCCCGTGCTCAAGAGACTTGCCTCGGAGAACAGCCCGGCCCTCGCCATGGCCGCCAAGCACAGTGAGTTACCTTTATATTATCTTTCACAAGATCTTCACAAAATTATTGATCTTTATTAGTATATTTTACTTAAAACTTAAAATTATATCAAATTTAGGAATTTTAAAGACATTGTCCAAAAGTAACGTCTTCTTTGTTACTGTTCAGTCGAGCAGGCCCGTCAGGACATGCGGGAGGCGGACACACTCATCACAAACCTCCACAAAGAGGCCGCTAACCAAGGAGCCAGACTTGCGCAGTGGAACGATACTTTGTCTGCGCAGCTTCAACAGCTCCGAGACACCATCGCTCAAGCCAGACACGCCGCCAACGGGGTAAGTCATTCGTTTAGTGAAATTTAATTTAAACAATTAAATAACAATTGTTGTATTACAGATTCGACTGTCACTGGGCAGCACAAGTGGGCGTAACTGTATTCGATCGTACCGCGCTCGTCTCGAGCCGTCCACCACCTCGCACATTGTTGTCACCTTCGCACCCAGCAGAGCAGGTACGTCATTATAATAAAAATTGTTTATATGAAGATCGTGAGTCTCGTACTATTTCTTTGAAGCTTGAGTAAGGACTAGGTATTAAATTCGTTTTTCTAGGTTGTCTTGTTACAATTTATCATTTATTATTTATTAGTTAGATTGCTCAAACTAATTTCCAATAACTTTAATGAAGTATAATTTTTTAATGCAACTTTTCCATGAATAGTTAATTAATTAAGGACGTAAATATAATTATGCATTACGTAATATTTTTACTGAACGTAAATGTTTGGTCTCGACGTAGAAATAGAGCCTTGATAATTCCAAAGCTGCTGTTACTGGAAATGCATTGAGAGAGAGAGAGAGAGAGAGAGAGAGAGAGAGAGAGAGAGAGAGAGAGAGAGAGAGAGAGAGATTGCTTACTCTAAAATTTTTTTTTAATAAACATTACGTTCTATTTCTATCGTTGGAGCCTGTTGGAGGTATTTTTTATCAACGATATTCCGGTATGTCTTGCAGGTGACGGGGTGATCCTGCTGCTCCGGGCCGACCCCGCATTCAGCAAGGACTTCATAGCGCTGGAGCTGCGGGACCGTCGCGTGCGTTTGAGCTGGGAGCTGGGCGGCGGGCCGGGCCGAGTGACGCACCCTCTGCCCGTCAAGCCGGCGCACAACCTGGCCAACGACAGCAGCTGGGTCCGAGCGGAGGTCAGCAGGTAGGTCAAGGGTCAACGACCGATGATGAACCACGTTAATGCATCGTGCAATACAAGTTATAGTAGACCATGCTAACTTGTGAAGAGTTCATTTTAAAATGATAATTATCAATTTATTTATAATGGTTACTGATCGTAGTTTGCAGCGTCTAGCTGCCATAAATCTTGAATATTTGAGCAATTTTCCATGTTTGCTTCCACCCATCCCCCTTCCCTTTAAATTTAAATATAAATCGCTTTAACACGTATTCTGATTTCAGGACTGGTCACGTGGCCCTCCTCTCGGTTCGCGCGGTGGTCTCCCCCTCTTCTGAATGGGGTGAACCTGCTCGCAACGCCTCTCCCGCCGGCTTCGGTCGTTTCGACGCGGGTCCCGGGGCCACGTTATGGCTGGGTGGTTACGGCGGTCCGGCCTCTTCTCTGCCCGAAGGCCTGGCGCCTACCTCCATGCCTGGCTGCATCCACCAGGTGTGGCTGGACGGTCAGCCCCTGGGCCTGTGGGACTTCCTCAGTAGCTCCGGTCCGGACGCGTGCTCGGCGTGCATCGAAGGAGCCGAGGAGATTCGAGACGAGCAGGCATACACGTTCCTCGGCCACGGCTACTCAGTGTTACATTACGACAGCTCAGCGCCGTACAACCCCTACCAGTTCAGCGTGTCCATGGCGTTCAAGTCGTTCGATGAAGACGCTCTTCTCTTTCTCGCTATCAATCCGAACAGGGTGAGTGGTGCTTGCATCGATTTATTTATGTTTTCTCAGGTTTTTAGAGTAATCTTATAAGTAGAATATCAAACGTAAATTTTATCAATAAAAAATACACGAAAAATCCAAATTGGTTGCTCATTGGAAATAAAGCATAAGTTAGAATATTCTATATTAATTTATGTTTAATATTTAACCTTTGAATTTTTGTGATGATTGTTTTTTTAAACCAATGCAAGTTCGTCAATTCATAATTCATAATATTTTTATAATATTCTTTATTAATTCACAACTTGTCATAACTGAAATTCACTTTGTTGTGTCCAGGATCGGTTCATCACGGTATCTCTGCGCGGGGGGCGGGTCCACTTCCGAGTGGAGTACGGGGGTGGTGCGAGGCTCGAGCTGACCACCACGCAGCGCTACAACACAGGCGAGCTGGTGAGAGTGGAGGCGGCGCGGCATTTCGACCGCAAGAAGAGACTCGAGAGAGGTGAGCACGAGGATTTGAGCAGCCTTTTGGTAGCAGTGTTATATTGCATTTGTAATGCACTTGCTATTGTATGTTACATAATAATGTGTTATTGTGATGTGCGCACATGGTAATAATATTTTCTTTAAATCTTTTATCGTGCTAAACTGGAATTAAATTATTTAAATATATATTTAGTTTTTGTTATACGATCTATGTTATTAATTTCTCGCATTCAACATTAATTAAATTAAAATTGCAATTAGTATCGAAAAACGTGATTCATTTCTAATTATATTTTCACTACAGGGCTGCTAAGGGTAGGAGACGAGGAACCCAGTGGTGCGCCCTCCCCTCCCCCGGGTGCCGGGGCACTGCCTGACCTTGCTGAGGGTCAGTACCTGGTAGGTGGTGCACCCCCTGGCTTCCTCGCACCGGCTGCCATGCCACCTCCGGAACTGCGATCGTTCCGAGGCTGTATATCTGACATTCAGGTGAGATTTTTAGGAGCTCAAAGAGGCCTTAAATTATCTGCATCATTATTATTTAAAGAAGTGAAACATTATTATAGTATTTTTAATCAATGAAAATATACTGTAAATATTTTTACTTTATAAAAATTGTTTACATTTTTTTTTCTTATGAACGGAAATAATACAAAATAATTTCAGTATTTAAATTTACAATGCATATTTTTCCACTTTTAAAATAATTTAAAGTCAAAACATATTAACAGTACGCTATTATGATTTATAACTAATAAATTTTACTGAATATATATATATATGTGTATATTGTATTTTCTTCAATAACTTTCTTCTATCTCTCTAATTTCTCTGACAGTTCATTTCTTCACGTGATAAAAAAAGCTCATATTATACCTGACTTTACTTGCTGTCCTTTTTCAGGTTATGAACGAGGGTTACAACTTGTTACGAGGAACTTACTATGCAGTTGAGCCCGGCTGTCCCACTGATGTAAGTATAACCAAGCAATTACAATTTTATATAAACATCAAATTAAACGTGATAATTGTTTTGACGTCATCTCAGATGGTGCGAGAGTCGAGCTTCGTTGGCGACGGTTTCCTGGAGCTTCCTGGTCAGCCACTGGGCCGCAAGTCCTCCCTGGGGTTGGTGTTCGCCACCACCCAGCAGGACGCTTTGCTGCTGCTCTCCCAGCCGGTCTACCATGAGGTGAGAATGTCCCTTTAAATTGTCCCTTTAAATTTAAAAATATTTATTTCTAAAACTTGATGTTTGTTGTCGGAGGAATATAGAAAATTAAGAAGGTTGTTATCCGTTGATAGACTACAAAAAAATATGTGTATAATATAATAGATACTTCCTCATTGTCTCATGAAAGGTAATCCATCTTTTCCCTGACATTTATCTGTAATTTTTTTTATATTTATAGGGAGGCCACCCTTCATTCTACTCGGTATCTCTCCTGAGAGGCCAGCTGCATGTTCGTGTCGGTGCCGGCAAGGGTAACACCACGGTGCGTTCAGGAAACACCTTCAACGATGGCAGACCCCATGCAGTGTCCCTCATCAAGACCAACAGAAGGTGAGCATCAGTTGATGTTTTTACTGTCTACGTCTCGGTCAAATTATACAACATAATTTTTGTCTTAGTAAACAATGCGAGCATGAATTCTAATTAATTATTTAAAAAATTTAAATAGTTTTTCTTACATTTAAATAAAAGCAATAGTGTTTTACTAGCATGGATAGATCGAATGCAATTGTCACAAACGTAACCACCATATATTATTTTTTGACACATAACCCTGCATGATTTTCTATGCATTTCCATTACCAAGACGCTATGAATTTTTTGCGTCACAACATGTAACTGTCTTGGTTATCAGGCTGGAGTTGCTAGTGGACGATAAGAGCATCAGTGCTGGCAAGCTTGCCGAGGGCTCAGCCCCCGAGGTGAAGGCTCGCACCAAGGGGGGCTTGTTCCTCGGGGGCCTCCCCTCTGACCTGGCAGCTAACGCCTCGGGCCTCGCAGCCTCCCTCACCCCCCTGGCGGGACTCATCAGAGATGTCGTCATCGCAGACACGTGAGTGTAGTGATAATTTACGATTGTGATGTTTTGTCAGGACGTTATTTCCCTGATACTTTTAAATGATAGATAAAGCAAGTTAAAATATTAATATGTGTTATTTTCTGCACAGTCTTCTGAGCATGTCTCCTCCGGTGAGGTTCTCACGGGCTGGGATTGGTCGCGCCAGCCTCCCTGCCCCCAGCCCCGCCACGGTCCTCTCACTCTCCACGAACGGCGTGCGCAGTTTGCCCGAGGCTAGGGGGGCCGGACCGACCCACTGCGAGCCGAGCAGGGCGTACTCGGTCGAGCCGGGAGCGGTCAAGTTCGGTGACAAGCCGCACAGCCACGCTACCCTCCAGAAACTGTGGCTAAGGAACGGAATGCCCAAGAACTTCTCGCTGCAGTTTGACTTCAGGACCCACTACCCCAATGGTCTGCTCTTCTTAATGCCGGTGCGTGCAGTCTTCAGTAATTAATTTATTGGTTGTGTCCAACACATGTTGTAAGGACTTACTTAATTGGAATTGCATATTTCGATATTTAATAATTTCAGGTGTATAGTTTGGAGCATGCTATTTTTTTTTTTTTTTTTTTAATTAAGGATCTTGCCTTGTCTAAATTTTTTGTAAATTTATAGCCTTAGCATATACATGTATTAACTGAACAATACATCAACGATACTTTTGTGAATGAAATTATTGACAGTATATCGTAGCACATGTCAGTAGAAAATCATCCTGACAGTTTGACGTTAATTGAAAAACGCCAAGAGGCTTTCTGAATAATATTGACAATGATATGGAAATTTACGGGTTATACCTTTATTGTTTTGTTTTTTTTTATAATAATGTAACTAAAAAAATATTCACAGTTCAATGATATTATACCCTGACCTTTATTATTTTGAAGTCTAATGGCTGTCTCATGATTCGACTTGGTGTGTGCAGGCGTTCCGTCCGAAGCAGCGTCACTTCGTGTTGGTTTCCCTCCGCAACAGCCACCTTGAGGTGACGTTCGCCAACCCGAGAAGAGAGCTCAAGATGCGCACCAAAACCACCCTCAATGACGGAGAGTGGCACACCGTGAGTTCCTCTCAATTTTTTTAAGACGCAGCAGAATTAATTTTATTGTTTATTTATTTGACTATTCAGGGTAAAATACGTTGATTTTTATTGAACACTGACCAAGTCGTCTCTCACTGCAGGTTGAGCTGAGCAAGCAGGAGCAGCTGGTGCGTCTGACTGTGGATGGCAAGGAAGCGGACCGGAAGAAGGCACCAAAGAAAGTCAACGTGCTGAGCACCGCCTACGTTGGGGGGCAGCCGGAGACCAACTCCCTTGTGCCACTCGCAGGATCGCAGGTAAGCTGGTCAACGTGGCAAGAACAGAAACTTAAGTGCAAGTTTCGAGTTGAGACTAATTTTATACAGTCCATGGACATTTAATTATAACAGAACATTTAGCATTTATGTCAATTAAGATACTGTAACAGTAACGTATTTTTTGTTCTCCAGGGTGTTGAGAACTTCAAGGGTTGTCTACGAGGGGTGCGGGTGTCCGGAAAGGCCCAAGACCTGGTCGGACAACGAGGCTACAGTCACAATGTAGGCCAGTGCTTCCCGCGAGTCGAGACTGGATCTTTCTTCCCTGGGGACGCTTTTGCCATCTACCGTGAGTAATGAACGTGAATTAAGAGCCTTGTCGCGTGAATAAATCAATTAAAGACTTCACTTAAAAGGATTGTTTGATGTCTTAATAAATTCATTAAAAATATATTTTTGAAAGCAATTTTTTTTTTCATATAATATTCTGCTAGAATTGAAATGAAACCCCCTGTAAAGTATGCAACTTTTTTAACTCCATTGACACATTTCTGTCTTTTTACAGCTAATTGATAATTTTTTTACATAACTCACAGCTTCTGATGACACAAACTAACGTTCCTGTTGTGTTCCAGAGAACATGTTCCAGGTAGGCACCATGCTGGAGCTGGAGCTCGAGTTTCGCACCTCCGAGCTGAGTGGAGTCCTGCTGAGTGTCTCTGAGCCCACCGGCTACCCCGCCCTCTCCCTCGAGCTGCTAGATGGACAGGTTAGTTCTCAGTTCTTCAAAGTAACTTAAATTTAATAGAACGTATCAATGGGACGAAATTGAAGTTGAAAAAACTCTAGCTGACCCGATAATGACTGTCTTGTCTAATCTGGGCGATATAAGTGGTTAAGTCGTAAAACTTCTTCTATCTATAACTACAACGTTATTTAACTGAAGAAAAATCCAATTCTTTTGAAATTTTTATTTGTTTAAAAAAATATTGTGTTTTGAAAAAATTGAAAAAAAAAGCATACATACATAACATGACGCCATAAAAAAAGCAATGTTTCTATATCAACTGTTCAAATCCCAGGGACCGCAGGTGTATCCCCGGGGCGTCCCAGGGATACCCCTCAAACGTCCCTCTGGAGTGCCCCAAGGTGTATCCCCTATTTCCATGCACAAAAGGGTACCCCTTGGGGACATTCCAGGGATACACCCTGAAGTCATTGCAGGGATACATAGGGTTATATAGCATTATATATGTTTTGTATGTATGTTTTATGTGTTCTATTGTAATGTTTTTCTATAATGTATGTTTCTAGTGCTGTTAATATGTACACTTTCTGTGTTTAATAAAAGACTAATAATAATAATATAGCAAATATGCTTATAATTACCAATTAAAAAATGTTTTTATCAATTATAATGATGTTATCAAAGAGAAAGAATAGCAAAAAAAAATTTAAAAAACTGGCATAGGTGAGACTCGAACTCGGGACCATCAGGTCTTTACCACTAGGACACATGTCTTCATACTAAAATGTAGAAAACTTAACTTTATAAACTATAAATTATGAAATCGACTTGTATATTTTTGATACTTTAGGATATTTTACAATCTATGGTTTCTTTTATAAATTTTAATAATAATAATGAGAAACTTCCAATACGGCACATAAATTATGTTTATCTTCAAATTTTAACAATTTTTTATTTTTTAATTTTTTAGAAAAAAACTACGTCTCATGAATGACCCCCAGGTGCACTTACGGGACATTCTGTTTACTAATTAAAATTATTCAAAATTGTGATTAAAAATTCAATCGGCTACATACTTAAGCAAAGAAAATTGTTATTTTACAATTTTCGACAATACCCCCCGTGTGTCCCACAGAGACACCTGCGAGACATTCATCGATAGTTATCAAATTAATCAAAATCTTCTCGAGATGAAGCTAAACGTTTTAAAATACTATAATTTAACCAATTAAAACCAATATTAAAAAAACAGTAACGTCCTAGGAGTGCACCTGCGGGGCATACATGGGATACCCCTAGTGTATCCCTGCGAGACACTCAAAGGACGTTTGATCCAAAAGTTCAATATAATTGCGTTATTTTCTTCTGTGTCCCTTCTACACTATAAGTTAAGCAATTCCTAAAAATTTTAAATTTTAAAAAGCATTAAATTAATATAATATAGACCACGGGACATTCGCGGGGCATTGCAAGGACGTTCCGCTGTGTCCCGGGCCCGGGATACCCATGCGGTCCCTGGGATAAGTTATAACATATTTTTTCAGTATATTTAAAAATTTAAACTGTTACATCGCATTAATTTAGCATCAAATAAATCATTTCTCTGAATAATCTGTGCAGGTTTTCCTATCTGGTGACATGGGCAACCGGAAGCCGTTCCGCGTCCAACAGACTTTCTCCTCAAAGTTCACGGCCTGTGACAACAGATGGCACCACGTGCAGGCCTTCTACATCAACGACTCTCTGCTCCTGAGAGTGGACCAACAAGTGGCGAACTATGGTCACTCCATCAACGGAGGCCTCAAGGCGTCACGTACTAATAGCTCCCTCTACCTTGGAGGACTACCAGGTACGCATTTTGATTTAATTATGTTAATTATTATCAAGAAGCAGATCCAAATTTTCAGATTTTTTTTTTTTTTTTTTTTTTTTACAAGGATACACCCCTAAGAGCTTACAGCTCGCGGCGGGTTACTGGGTAGGGATAAGGTAGGGAACGGATAGTGGCCACGGCCTGCATGCTACGCGTCCCAGCATTCGCTGAGGTGAGACTGAGGGAACCGTGGAAAACCTCAGTCAGGAGTCAGGACGGACACCTCTACTTTTTCTCAATGGACCAAAGCGATGTCCAAAGCCTGGGGAACCACACACAAGTGCATCACTGCACTGGGTGGAAAGCGAGATGAATTTACCCCAGGGAGGGAGCAGCGTATTTTTTACTTGAAATGGTCACCCATCCAAGTACTAACCACGCTCGACGTAGCCTGACTTCGGTGATCTAACGAGAACCGGTCAATGCACTGCGCCACGCTCAACTCAATTGGGGAGGGGGACAGTACTGAGCAATGGAAGAAATCCTTATACTAGCTGTCCATGTTAAATCCAAATTTGCAGGAAGGGAAAGGGCCTCGCATTTAGAAACCAACTAACCACTTATTGTGTTTTATATTTTATAAAATGAAAACTGCAGTGATAGTGTGGGAAACCCTATGAAGGGTAAAAATTGCAATTGTTATTTCTTACCCTTAATTCCTATGATTTGTAACGTCATCGTAAACGAAAATACTATTAAAAAATGTAGAAAATATTTTAAGGGGTCAAAATTTAAGCATGTACAAAATATTTTGCAGACTCCGCTGCCTCAGGGACCCTGCAGACCAGAGACAACTTCAAGGGCTGCATCCGCAATGTTGCCATCAACGGAGAACGGCGGGACTGGACAGACATGACGTCACTACACAACGTTCTCCTCAGTGCCTGTCCACTTTCCGCAAACTAAAAGTGCTAACTTCTAACAGTGAACCAGTGGTGTCCTCTAGTAGTCCAATTAATTTAATTTCTGTTCATGTGCTAATAAATCTCCCTTTAAAAACGTGATAACTCTATACTAGAAATAAAATATTGTCACTTGAGAAAAAAAAACTAAAAAAATATTACAAAAAAAAAATAATATTTACCCCAATTTTAATTACCTAACTCTATCAGACGTTCATTGTTTATTAATTTTATTTTAAAATTAACAATATTAAAAACTAAAACTACTACAACCAACACTAATGAGCTTACATTGTATTTTTTTATCCCCTAGTTGTTTTTATTTTCAAGTTTCTTTTGTTTTTTATCACAGACTTACGTATACCCCAAGGTGCGGTGATAATTAAGCTAGGTGTCACACCTTTGTTGTGTTCAGGCCCTTGAGAGAAGAGGCTGTGAGTTTTATGCCCTCCATCTTTTGGAAATGCTGGTAATTGTGAGCATGTCCTTATGTATATTGTTGTTTTATATATTACAGATAGCTCTGCATTTATGATAGTTAGTTGTTCTTATTTATTTAATGACATTTAACGCCGGTTATACAATTACAATTTTGATGCAATTTTTCCTTGCAAAGAATTGTTAGCTCCATTTTTTTGTATTGAGATGACATTTTCTTGGAAGGTAAAATTGTATGCGAAATTGTATCGTGTATATTAAATTAAATATTATTATTAAATTTTTTATTCTGGTTTCATCTATAGATCCATATAATAACTTATTGCCATTTTGTTGGGCCTTTTACTTTCGATTGGGGTGAAACATATATAAACATAAAATTATGTGTTTTAATATCATTGGCATGATTTTGAAGAACATTATGCTGATCACAATAATTATGTTTCACCTCAATTTTCAGGTGAAAGAAAAATTGAAACAAATTTTCCATATTTTTTGCAATGAAAAAATAATGTAAATATTACTTTTACGAATTTAAGTCATAAAATGACATAATTTTACAAAGAATTTCAACCTCTGCTTCAATATTTATTGATTTTTAGACTTGAGTTTTTTAAAGCACTGAATGTTAATGACAATGCAACTGTCTTAAATTCAATAAACACCTAAAGACGTTTTGCCATTCTCCATCACTATCTGGAAGAGGCAGTATAATTGGTAAAGCTTGGCTAACTTTGTGCAGTTTTAATTTTAATTCAATTAATGAGATAAAGTTTAGAGGAATTAAACAGAGGTTATATAAATATAATTATAGTAGAACGACGTCTTCAGGTGTTTATTTTAACTAAATTATTGATTGAGTTATTTCTGGAAAGATTTAATTGCTCATTATTACTTTAATATAATTAAATGTTAACTTCTCTTATTTTCAGTATTTTATTTTTCATAATTTTTAATTACTTCCTGATAATTATAAGAAATTTTAATGCACAAAATGCATTAACTTGATCTGTATATTTTTGTTAGTCAATTTTAATTTCAATTTAAAAAATAATTAAATATTACATGTGAATATTATTCGTTGACTAAACTGCCATAAATCTGTACATAAACTAATTTTTAGATAATCAGTTCTATAACTCTGTTAAAATATATTTTAAAATTATTAAATTAATTATTAATATTTTTATAAAGAAATTTTAAGTATTAATTATTATTATTAATTTGTTATAATAACGATTGGATTTTTTTAATGATCGTGAAATGAACTTGATTAATTTATTGATTATAAATTCTAATATATCAACAGCAAAGTAGATGGATATACCGAGTTACGAGTATATGCTACAATATAGAAATCTCACTTGCCTCAATTTAATTTAAAGCAGTAGAAATATATGTTGCACAATTTTAATCTCATCAATATATGATCTAAATTTCTTAATTTATTTCCATGATCATTTAAAAATTTATAAATAGCTGTACTTAAACTAAAAAAAATGTGACTTGTGCTCTCTGACATTGTATCATAAGTTAATTAAATAATATATTAACAAAAAAAAAATCACAGATATTGCTAGTAATAAAAAGTATTTATTTACAAATATTCCCAACCTCTTTGTTAATTGTGGAAGGAAATATACAAACTTCTTTTTTTTTTTTTTAATCCAACAATCTTTTTGTGTATATATAATTTTTTTTTTTTTACAGCTCCCACCTTTCTTTTTTTTTTTTACACATCCATGTGTTGCCACAATCACATTTAGGGCTGAGTTGACATTATTATTATAATATGCTTACCCCAATCCGTGTGGACATGTGATTCCTCATCTATATAGACCCAGATAAATACCCGTGGCAAATTGCATTAGGTCTGTATTACAATTTAACATTATTATATATTGTAATACAAACACAATACCTTAAATAATTTCTATACAAAATTGCAATTTAGATTATAATTAATATTTTTTTTTACTGCAATTTTGTATAAAGTTAAAATGAATTTTTTAAAAAAAAAAATTGTTTTTTTTATCCCCTTTAAACTTTTGTTTATAAATTTGTTAAGTTAATGCAATGCAAATTAAAAAGTGTTTATTGTTTTTTTTTTTTTTTTTTTTTCATTCTGATCATACACTAGGTTGTTGACTATACAAGGGGTGAGTGAAGTAACTTTTTTTATATATGTATATTATATATTTATAGTTTTGTGTGATCGAGGAAATGTTTGTCTTTTTGTCGTGGACTGTACAAGGATTAATTAGAAACTCTGTGTCAATTTAACATTTGATTTTCCAGCCCATTATATCACAAGAATTCTTGCAATAAAAATAAATGCACTTCAATGCTTTTATTAATGGAGTATCAACCTCAATTTTTTTTATTGCAGTAATGGATAGAGTGTGCAAAGTTATGCTACCCTGATTTTTTTTTTTTCAGATTTTTTAGAGCCCGGAAACTATTTTTAAAAAATTATTGAAAGTTTTTTTGTGACGTCACGAGGCACCGCTCCTTAAGAAAAAGATAGGACTTGCCGCCGCGTGACGTCACAAAAAGGACTTTCAATAATGTTTTAAAAATACTTCCCGGACTCTAAAAATCTGAACAAAAAATCAGGGTAACATAACTTTGCACGCTCTATCCATTTGTGCAATAAAAAAAATTTGAGGTCGATACTCCAATATTAATACAATTCATTGTTTCTTTTTTAATAGGTTAAAAAAATTACTTAAGTTGTATTAATTTTTTTAAAAGTGCAAAATGTTTTCAGCCAGTCAATTTGCAAGAATTTTTGTAATGAAAGCAATATATGGAAAATTTTTGGCAGCTTTCAAGAAAAATGATATACATATTTTTGTTGTTGTGACCTTGGGCAAAATATTAAATAGTAATTATTATATTTATATTTAAGACAGGTATGCTTTAAAAAGTACTATTAAAGCTATGATTACATATAATAATAAATTAGCTTTGAAATCTGAACTTGAAAGCTGCCAGCCTACAAAAGGTGGGCGTGACAATACATTCAGTCTCTGAGGATGTATTTACGAATGATGACATTTTAAATATTTTGAGAAAAAGGGTATAGTTTTAACATTGCAAATGAAATTTAACCTAAGATTGAAGTAAGCAACACAAAATTAAAATATATTATACATAAAAAAAAAAAAACAAAAAAAAAAATGGCTGTTTATTAAACAGCACCTTAAAAATATAGTCATCAAATTTTTATTATTATTATTATTATTTATCAAGTGCATATTTTGTTTCTATTCCTATATAAAGAGAAAAACTTTTCAAAATATTATCTAGTTAACTGAGGAAGAGATAAGAAAATTAACATAGTGCTTTTTCCTTTAGTCGAGGTTTTTTCTATTTGATAAAGGACTTTTTGGAACAAAAATCCAGTTCCAGTTTTTTTTTTTTTTTTTTTTTTGCATAATTATTATATATTTAAACAACCATTATTAGTCCTTTGGTAAACCCTCGACATTTATATAAAGTGCCAACACTAAATAGCTGCTGTGGAAAAAGGAAGAATTAAATTTTGTTTTGGATACATTTATAAAAACATTTTGTTTTCTTCAAAAATTGTCAAAACAAAAATGATTTAGGACAGGGGGGATCACAAAATAAAAAGAAAGGTAATGTTAGAAATTAAGTTTGATGCAGTACCTTTGTAATGGTCACAACATTAGTACTTTAATATACTTTTTCTTTTTAATTAGTGATTATTAAGCAGCCTTTTTTTGAGTGTTTAGTTTGAAATATAAGGCAAATATTTTTCAATTCAAAAAGGGTAATAAGTAAAAATCCTTTTCTTTTTTTAAATTTATTAATATAATGATTAAAATGTTTGTGTTTTTGTTTGTTTTTTTTTCTCACTGATTTTAATCCCATTTAGGGAAAGGTGCCTTATTTTTTTTATAGACACACAGTCAGTAGGTAGGAGCTTGCATTCTCTCTATTTTTTTCACTGAGAATAAATTTCCTCGCCTCATTTTATATTTTTCATGTTCATCGAAATTAACGTCCAAAACTCAACACAGCACTCACACACGCACGACGCTTAACATTTCTTTATATTTTAGATAAGTGGGAGGGGGGGGGGGAGAGAGCTTTGGGCATAACGCAGTGTGCTCATTTTGGACAGGCTTATTTTATAGGGTTATATTCAACTTTTTTTTTTAAATTAAGTAGAAAATAAACATTAATTATTAAATAAAATAATAATAGTTTGAGGATTTTTAGAGTTGAAAATATTTGTTGAGTATCAAAGATGAAAACATTAATTTAAAATTATTTAAATATCACTTTTAATTCTTGCTTTTTTTATTATTATTTTTTTTCCTCAAAATTCAAAGTTTTTTTTTCTTCCTTTTATTTTATTTTATTTATTTATTTTTTTTTTTAGAATGATATAATATATATATAATATGATTTCTTTTGTTCGGCAAAACATCCCATTCAATGCAATTTGTTAATATAATTATATATGTAACGGTCTTGTAAGTATTATTATAATTAGTAGCAAATACAAAGCCATCTGGACTTTTATTTTTTTTTTTAATGCTGGGTCATAAAACTGCCCCAGTATTTTTTTTTCTCAGTCAGTTTCTGCATTTTCCCCAAAAATAATAATGGGAAAAAATTATGTGGACTTAGAAAGAGCATTAAATAAAATAAAAAGAGAATATACAAATTTTTAATTTTGCACCAGGCAAAATTATTACATAAATTTATCTCTTTTTTTCTGTTATTTTATTATTATTATTATTATTATTATTTAAATAATTACAATCCAGAGGGCATATATTATTTATTTAAAACTATACAAATTAAAGCTTTATTATTTTTTTTTCTTGTTATTTCTTAAATATAATGTTATATTATCCATTTAAGAACTCTGTTTATAGAGTAAAACAAAGAAGATATTTCAGCACCATATTTAAATACGACGAGCCGTTAGCCGTCGTGGGCCTCATGCTAAATGGCATTGAGGGCTCTTCTTGATGAAGCGCGGTGTGGCGAGTGGTGCTGATGGTAGTCCCCATGGTGATCCCGTTCGTCCTCTCGGCCGCGGTACTGTTTGCTACCACCAGGAGGCATGCCAGCCTCGTCCATGCCAGGTCCAGGGCCGCGGTGGTAATGGGCCTGACTAGAGCGGGGGTGGTGACCTCCACTACCCCCTGCTGGTCCATACTCGTCGTAATCTTCATGCATACCACGTTGATCCATGCGCACCGGACCACGCCCACTTCCACCTCCTCCACCACTGCTACGTTGTGAGCTGTGGTGCTGTTGTTGTTGTTGTTGTTGCTGCTGAGAACCCGAGTGGTGTGCACTCTGTTGTTGTGGATAGTGCTGCCCTCCTCCAGAGTGGTGGTAACCTGAACCAAAAAAATTAACGTCTTAGCTGTATTATTTATTAATGTTATGTTAAATTATAGTATGAGACAAAAACCCACAAAAATTGCCTCACTACAAAATAAAAACGTGTCTATTCTGCTAATAACAAACCAAAATTTCATTTTCAATAGATTTTACTTTATTTTATAAATAATAAAACTAGTAAAAAACATCCCATATATATATAAATTATATAGTTATTGTAAGTGTTAGTTGAGTAAGCATGGAAAAATTAAAAACATCAAGCCAAAATTAAATGTAAGAATACGAAATTACGTTATCATCATCAGAGGATGTTTTAACGTAGAAGAAGTTGCATACATGCTAGGGGGATCTAAATATTTTTTTCAATATTATTTTCACTATTATATAATACAACCAGCACACAAATTTAGATACAGAAATAAATGTTTTAAGCTCTAAAAATGAAATAATCAGTTTGTAAACAAATCTATGCATGCTAAACACCAGCGTAAGCTAAATTCTACAAACAAAGATAAAGCAAAAGCTGTCACAGTGGCGGATCATGTAAAATTTGTTAGTATTGAGGCTATGGATCTTTAAGGTTAATGAGTTAAGTTCACACGTTAGTCAAAATTAGGGTAATTTGTGCTTACTTACAAAGAATATAGCCAGCAAAGTAGAGAAAGATATTTTATTTAAAGGAATGCGGGATGAATAGGGACTCTAAATGTTTCTAAAAACAAATTTCTTTTAACTTTATATCCAAATTTCACACAATTGGAACTAAAGAAAAAAAAAAATATTCTTATAAATAGATAAAAAATAATCGAAAAACAACAGCTGCTATATTAAAGCAAATTATAAATAAAAAAAAACTGATGAGCAATGAAATAATGGAATTTAATTAAATATACTTCTATGTCTATTTTTTTAAAGCACCTGTTACACTTGTACAAATCTATTCCAATATTTAACGTGTGTTTTTTAGATAATAAAAATCAAGTTGAGTTTCAAAAAGACTGGCATACGTTAAGTGTGATCTGATCGAGTTCAATTCTTAAGTTCTTAAACCACACTTAGATCCCGACGTGTTTAATAAAGCACGTGTCAAAGTAGAAACGGAAAAGGAAGGAAGGACAGAGTTTTAGTCCTCTGGAACTGAAGCGACCCTGATGACGCCGCGAGAGGGCGCTACTGTAATATCACCAACAAAAAAGCAAAGAGCGCACGTGTAAATGGGTTGAAATTATAAAAAAAAGCAGCGATAATACACACAAATACATATACAATAACATAAACAGCGACGCAACATAATAGAGAGAAAAGAAAAGCTAAAAAATAGAAAAGATAAATTAAAATAAGCACATTTAAATAATATTATGTGTGTATGATGACCATAACATGCAATTTTGTTTTATGGAACGTGTAACGTGTATCAGCTGGACTGAAGTAGGCGTACCTCTGTGCTCGTGATGGTCGTGTGCATAGTAGGCATCATGGTGCGCTGCAAACATCACCAAGCATTAGTCAGCCAAGCAGGGGTTAGTTTGTCAAAGGAAATTAGGACCTTTGCGCTTGCAACATAACTGATAACCAAGGAAATTTAAGTGACATTATCACTTTAAGTACAAATGTTAAGTGGGTGTGACATATTTCTGTTTACTTAAGTGTAAAATGTCCAACAAAATCGCAACGTAAGAATTGTTCACTTTGCCGTACTATATTACAATCAGGGTCTCAAAAAAATACATAATTTGAAGAAGATTGTAAAGATACGTTTTTTAAATTGCTCCTGTTCCATGAAAATTGCAACCCATGCTAAACAAATTGCCTATATTCAAGGAGTTATGATATTTACTGAATAATAATTAGCATTTCAATTCTTAAAAAAAATTACTTTCGTACTTTTAAATTTTAAAACAGACTTCAATTGTTTAAAGGTATAATGATATTAATGATTTCTTCTGAGCATATACAGTATCATAATTAAAGAATGTAATGGTACTGGTCCATAAGCGTGAACATAGTTTTTGAAATGTTGTTTGAAATTTGCCATGCTGCTGTTGTTTATATGGAGAAGAAAAGCAAAGAATGATTATTATAATATTTTTGAGACACATTAAATATATTTTTATGCATAATTCAGTCCAAGATAATAATTTACCAAAATATTAATTCAATGTATTTGAAGTACTTTTTTCACTGTAAACCAATTTATTTATAATTTTCAACGAGAAATTTAGTTTCATGCGATGAAACAATAGTGTATTTACGAACACATGAAACAACAATGTGTTCGTAAATACACAATCAGAAAGAATCGATTATTTGTGATGAACCTTATGTTCAATGTACAGAAGGTTCATCACAAATAATCGATTCTTTCTGATTGTGTATTTACGAACAGACCTAATATTTACTGTAGAGTCCTGGGATCTAAAGAATTTTTAAACCTGAAATTTTATTAGGGAGAGAAAACCAAAGTGCACCACTAAAATTCTAATGCAAAATTCAAAAGACCCTCTCTTTCTGGTTACAATAACTGATATATAGAGGCTTCAAGTTGGTGCGCCTCGCGATGCTCATTTGTGTCGCTAAGGTCAATCTTGCACTTGAAAGTTAAGGAAAGTTTTTTTTTTTTTTTAACTTTACTCGGTTATAAATTAAATTTATAAAAAATCTAAATCTTGCATTATTCAATGTATTTTTCAGTTTGAACCGAAGTTCCGTAAAGGAATTTTCCATAAAAATCTTATTCTAAGTGAAAAAACGAATTCACGCATTTTTTACATAGGATAGGATAGGATGGTGGGAACACTGAAAAATCAGCTGACTTGAAGCCTCTATTGAGTAAAAATCACAACTGTAGGATAATTTAAGCACAAATGGTAGTGTATATTATAATATTTGTATGATTTATTTATTTATTATTAAACCTAAATATTTAAAAATATAAATTTTAAAGGGATTTTTTTTTCTTAACTCCCTCAATGTTATGTTAATTGCTTTACAAATAAGCTGAAGCAGTTGCATAAATTACAGGCGTTATATTTTTTTTGTGAATCATAAGATATATATCACAAAAGATTTGAGTGTGTACAGTTATATATAATAATGGTTAATAATACAGTACCAGCCGCACTTAATAATGAAAAAGAATGTTACACAATTAAATTATAAATAAGTTTATTTAATGTTCATCAAATAAAATTATTATGAGCATTAATTATGACTCCCAAAAGCCAAATTAGATAAAATGTTCAATTTTTTGTTCATTGATTGAAGCAGCGAGTGAAAGAAGAGAGAGAGAGAGAGAGAGAGAGAGAGAGAGAGAGAGAGAGAGAGAGAGAGAGAGAAAAGAGACAGACCAACATGGACACAGAAAACTATCCTACCTGGTGGCGTAGAGTTTCTAGGGGGATGTTCTGCCCCCGGTGAGGGCTGGAGGGGTTGTGATCCTGCGGGGGCTGCTGCCGAGGGTGGTGAGGGCACTGTGGTAGTAGCGGAGGCGGCTGGCGGGGGCGGGTGGGTTGCTCTCCAATAAGCCTCGAGATATTCTGCGATGTGTTCGCATGCATCTTCCAGCTGATTTTCGTCCAGAATCACGTCGAACATCTCGGGGGGGCATTGAGAAAGCTTTTCGGCGGCAACCATTTGAACGTTAAGGTTGCGAGCCTGAG
The DNA here is from genome assembly GCA_949825025.1 of Siphlonurus alternatus. Classification (NCBI taxonomy): domain Eukaryota; kingdom Metazoa; phylum Arthropoda; class Insecta; order Ephemeroptera; family Siphlonuridae; genus Siphlonurus; species Siphlonurus alternatus. The sequence continues at coordinate 28,901,433 of OX463782.1, read as the reverse complement.
CCTTACCCCGAGATTTAATCAGCCGTTGTAATACCTGAAACAATGGACAACTTGCATGAAGATTTTGTATTGCATCAATTTTTTTTTAAAGAGGATTACAAATTCAATTTTTATTTTTTCAATAAATTGCCCCTCTCAAAGAACTTTTAAACTATTGTTCTTCGAAAAGTGATAAATATCCTCTTTAATATTGTAACACGCCTATGAGTTTTAATTTTTACATAAGAGCGTCACGTATGTTAACGTTAATGGGCTAAATATTTTTTTACTTTACTGTTAATTATATATATTTTTTAATTATTATTCTTACAATATTCTACTCGAATTTAAATTTAATGTTGCAAAAAAATAATACAAGTTGTCCATATAAGAGAAACCTTTCGTATTAGTTAAATATATTATTAGACAATAATACAATTGCATGCAACATAAAAATGATTAGTTGTGATTGTGATATTATAAAAATTGCAAATAAGTACAAACTAATTAGTGCAAAATATCAAAATACGTGTGTTGTTAGTATTTATTTGTGAGTTCTCATTATATAATCGGGGACTTTCAAAGATAATTAGTTCCTTATGTAAAATTCATAAATTCTTAGCCGTGCCAATTCAAACAAATTAAAATATTGCTCTTTAAAACTCATTTTTCACAAATCGCTATGCTGAAGCTAAAATTGTGCTTCTTTTTAAAAAAAAAATATATATATGCAATGATAATATTTGTTTCTAAATAGTTTTTGATCTAGTTTTAATTACTGTTCTATGTAATATCTGTATATATTTTTAAATTCTAATAGAATTAGTCTATGGCACTAGCTTTTTAAATTTCTATTATAATAGGATGACTAGATTTGTAAGGGTATATATTTATTGTATTTCATGTTTTATAAATACTAAATTCATGCTTAACTAAATACTTAATCAAACGACTAAATATTTCAACTAGAAAAAACTATATAAATATGCATGCCATATTAATTAATGTAATCACTATACTCTATTTACACATATGGTACTATGTAAGAACTATTGGTGCACATTTGATGCTCACTATATTACATGCCTCGTGCTTGTGATATTTATTGACACATTGAGAATGTAAGTTATTTAATACACTTTACAATAAGGTTTACAATCATGCTCTAAAAAAGGTAAACTAAACCTTATTATCAAGTGACAATAAACTACTTGTATTCTCAGCTACTATACATAATTTTCTAGTTACGTGCATGGTCACTAAGGTACATCTATATACGTGTGTTCCCGACCATACGAGCAGCCATAATAAAAAAAAACAATATATCTCCGAATTGTTATAATGCTCACTAAGACTCATACTAATATAAAATAATAAGTCTTATAACAAAATGAAGATATCTTATTTTTTTAACTTGGCATTTCATATATCATGTCCCATGAAACTATTTGATAACTTTATTCACTAAAACACTTTGCTTATTTCAAGTGATCGACTTACAAAGAGAATATCGATCTACTGTATTGCAAAAGTACTTTAGTGATAAAATTTGTCAAATAGTATACTTTTTTTTCTTGATTTTTTTTCTGCAAAAAAATTCGCAAAATGCGATTTTATTAAAAAAAAAAGACAGAATGCGGTGCGACATCGAGCGCCATGCTGCCGATGTTGAGAGCGAGTCTGCGAAGAAAACTGCAGGCCAGCCAGCGAGAGGAGGTTGGTGAGCGAGTCTACCTTGGGCGAGGAGATCTTGAGGTAGACGATGGTGGGTGCCAGGGAGGTCTTGGCCAGCTGCGAGGGGTGGTTGATGGTGTCGCAGTCCAGCACCACCAGCTGCACATACCGATAATACCGCAGTGAGCACCAGTTTTGCATTGAGTACCAAAAGTAGTTTGACACCTATACGCTGCTCAGGCGCGGATTTAGAGGAAGAAATGGTATGCTGGGGCAAACCCTTCTCATATTTTTCTAGACATTTGGACTTGTCTCTACTCATTTAACATTCATCTTATGAGCCAAACCCCTCTCCCATTTTTTTTTACTAAATCCGCGTCTGATGCTGCAAATTCTTAATAGCTAGAGAAATTGTCTGTGACAATGAGTGTACTAATTGTGTTTATTTGAAGTCGCTGAACACAGTAAGTTACATTCTAGATTAATGCCTAGCAGACTCTATCACCTGCCGGTAAGATTTAGCTGGGTCAAAGGTGTAATGATCAAATAATTAAAATATGATTGACTTGCTTGAATTACAAGTAATCTTTTTTGTGCACCTGACTTCCTGCAATAACATTAAGTTACTTTAGTTTTAATATTTACTATATACAGCTAAATGTAATTTAGTGCCATACAACATTATAAAAAGTTGATAGAAATTACGCTGCTTCACCTATAATAGTTAATTTCTTTTGTTTAAAGGTCAATCTACTGATTTCAATTTTCTCTTGAAATTATTTAATACCCTGTCAAGCTATTCAGATTCTCTATACATTGAATTTTGGGAGACTCCATATATATAATTTATTTCAAATTAATACTGTTTTAAAAAATATAAATCAACATCTTGAAGACTAATTATTAAAATTCTACAGGATTTCTAATTTCTACGGGAACTCAGGTGATGTTTTTATTTCCACGAAGGTCACAAAGGTGTCCTTGCCTGCAGGGTGCGCGCCAGCTCGAAGATCCGTTCGATCTCCGCCTGCACCTCCGCCAAGCACGAGGACCGCGAGTTGGAGCGCTCCATGATGGCTCGCTTCGAGGGGTTGTTCAGCAGCGAGCGTTTGGCCAGCGAGATGTCCGCCGTGACGCGTGTGATGATGATCCTGGGACATAGTGGGGTTAGTGACGTCATAGGGAGGGTAGAGACGTGGAATAACAGGTGTGAGAATAAATAAAATAACAAGAGTTTCAATTAATTTTAAAAATATTGCAGCTTTTTGAGATTATTAAAAAAAGTGTTAAATAATTATACTAATTAGCATTTCAACAGATTATATAACCATTTAATATAAACGTAGAGATATGTATAACTTTATATCTTTAGTTCACAGATACAGTATATATAACCTTATAATAAATGAAAAATCGCTTATGTATTATTTAATATACTGCCGACATACCTATACGAACAATTATAGTCGCTGCAAAAGAGCTCGTAGAGTTTTATCTTAAGGTAAATAATGAACTTTATAACGATACGATAACAAAGTTTAATTTTTTTAATGTCTGAGCCCCTTTTCAGCGATTATTATAACAAATATATCAATATGTCTGTTTTATAATGTAGATTAATTACCTGCCCTCAAAGCGGTGCTTGAGGAAGTCAAAAAGCGCCTTCTGCATCATGTCAGTGACCTCATATCCTTTGAGCGAAGGTCCAACGAGCACCACGGGCCGCATGGAAGGCACCACGTCATAAGGTGTGGTGTTCTCCTGCTTCTTGAAGAACGGCTTCCTCTTTTCCTTGGCTGGCGGGGTGCTGATTGGTCCCTTGCCAAGACGAGCGTTGCCCACCGAGTCCGAGTCCTCACCTGCACCTCTAGCACGTCAGACACACCCCCTGCCACGCCCCCTCTCCACGAGAAATAATGTAGTAAATAGAACAACAATAGATTTAAAATTAATTGTAGAGCAGTTCCTATCACCTTCACTGCTATTGGCCTTTTTTACGACATGTATAACAAACGACATAGAAATCATTCAACAAAGGTGACAGGAAATGACCTTCGCTTTCCCAAAATAGATCCATTGAAGTAGAATTTCCAGTTAAAAATTCTATCAGTCAGCACTGAACTAATTCTGTGTCTAGTTATGAAGAAGATTTTCGATTAATTAACCTGTTCCTGTTGATGTACTTATGATCTTGGTCGTGGAAGCGATTGACTAAAGTTTCTTGTTATTGTAAAAATATTATGAGTCAGCATCATACTGGATTACATTATAACATTATAATTCATTTGATGTTGATTTATTAAAAAAGAATCTTCTTAGCAATCTTAAAATGGACATTATTATAAGAACTTGTAAATATGCCATATTAAGCTAATTATTAAGACTCTTAATTTATAATAATAATGGACCAACATAGATACAGCAATTGTGTTCAGTACTCACTTACTAATGAAAGTTGGAGGTACTTTTACATAAAGTAAAATAAGTAACAAAAGTTCTGATGAATAGAGTATTGACCTCAAAATTTTTTATTGCATTGCAGAAATGGATAGAGCGTGCAAAGTTATGCTACCCTGATTTTTTTTCAGATTTTTTAAAGCCCGGGAACTATTTTTAAAAATTTATTGAAAGTTCTTTTTGTGACGTCACGAGACGCCGCTCCTTAAGAAAAAGATAGGACTTGTCGCCGCGTGACGTCACAAAAAGAACTTTAAATAATTTTTTAAAAATAGTTCCTGGGCTCTAAAAAATCTGAAAAAAAATCAGGGTAGCATAACTTTGCACGCTCTATCTATTTCTGTAATAAAAATTTTTGAGGTCAATACTCTATTGGTAATGAAAATTTTGAATTAAATATTGCAGTTTTGTAGAGTGCATTAATTATTTACTCTTCATGTAGCATGTAAATCCAACTTTGTTAATTTTAAATCACAAACCACGAGTAGAAAGTAATTTAAAAACGTTAATTTTAATTTTTTAATTAATAAATTAAAATTAATTTAATCACGATTATATAAATTTAATGTAAGTTGCTATTTTCAGAGTAAGCATTTTATTTGAGACATTCAATTTTACGTGGAAGGAGAAATGCAACTTTTCCTTCAATTTGAGAAGATGAATTGCTGTTTTCAGCAACGAAAATCGTGTGAGTTCCAATGAATTCCAAAAACAATATTAAATGTATAAATCAAGTCCAGTGGACCAATAAATTGCGTGAGTTGTGATCTAAACTTGGGACAATTATTTCTCGTGGCTTAAATTGAGGGGCGTACAAGATTTATTTTATTATATTAAATGAAAATGTTTGCTAAAATATATCTGAATAGCTCTGTAAAATCACAAGTTTTCAAATTTATGTGTGTCATGTAAAATCCCTCTATATACACGTAATTATACCTTTGCCAATGCAGTGCAACCTCGATTGTTTTTTTTTTATATAATAATTATAGTTATTTCGAAAAATTATTCTATAGATATAAATATTATTTTAATAAAAAATACTAATCTATTTAGAATCAAATTAGTAATCAACTTTTAAAAAATATTCTACTAAATATTACCCCAACTTTAAAAATACTTTATCATTAAGACAGATTCTAATGTCTTAAGAGTTCAGTACAGTTCAGTTTTTCTATCGAATTTTCAGAATTTTCAATTGATAAAATTAGTAGAATATTTTTCTCTATAATTTCAGATAAAAAAAAGTTAAATTTTAGTTCTATATATTCTAACATGAACATGTTGATGTTTATTAATCAATTTCAGTTCATAAAACTAAAATTATACGAGGTTACATTGCAATCATAAAATATTTAAAATTAATTATTAAATACAACAAATTTAATAAAACAATTATAATAATAAATACAAATCATACACTCTAATAACATATATATTATATTAATATTTAAAATCAATATTAGAAAAGCAATATTATTTTTTTTGTTAATAAATATTACCACGGTGGGGAAAAAGAAGCCATTAATTAAACTTACTTGTTATTAACGGCCTAATTAATAAATCTACTTGGAGCAAAGGTATTAGTATAGAGATAGATATAAAGGATAGAGAATAAAAAAACACACAAAAAGAACACAATCTTACATTGACATACCATGAGCCACACTTAAAGCCACAAATCGACATCAACTGGCCTTAATAAGGACAATATTCTGAGCATAAAAAACTAACAACGAGCTTATTGATAAAGCTGTTCTTTTTTTTTCAATAATGTAAAATAATTTTGTTTCTGTAAAAGGACCAATAACATTTTTGGACAAGAGTAGTTCAGGACATAGCCACCAGGGGAAAAAAGAGAGAGAGAAAGAGAGAAAATAAAAAAAAGGTTGGTAAAGAAATAGGAAACCGGAAAAGGAAGGATTTATTATCCGGAAGTGCATTTTTAATGTACTTCTAATATTGAAAAAAAAATCATTTATATAATGAGAATATTTTTTTTCAAATAAATAATAAAACTAAATAAAAAAATAAGATAATAATATACTGTGAATAATTTAGATAGTAATTTTAATTTTCTAATAGCTCGCTTTTTATTTTATATTTTTATACATTTGTAAAAGAGTTTAAATTTGTTCTCAATACGGTGTTATTGATTAATGCAATCACTCACTTGTGAAAAAGATACAACTCTTTTAAAAATGTAACATGACTTTTTTTTTTTTTTTAAATATAGTATGAATTATTTTTTTAGTTATTTTAGGCCAATCGTATCTACTTTGAGAACACAGAGAAGCGTGCGAAGTCAACAGTGCCTGCCACGCCCCCTGCTCAACTTTCTTGGCAAGCTCTCTCGTTTTCATTTATCAAAACGGAAATTAAACTTTTTCTTACGAAAAGAGACATAACAAAAATTGATAATAAAGTAATTTTCTTCATGTAATTGTTTTTCAAATGGTATTTTAAAATTTGTACAACAAACTTAACGTTACAATGATAATTTCTTAATCTGGGTGTTAATATTAAATTTATTTCTTATTATTATTATTATTTTTTCCTCTGTTCAATTTTACAAATCGATATTATTGTACAGCATGTGCTGATGTTACTTTCAGCTGTGAAATTTCAAGAAACTACTATATATCCTTATATTGCTTGAAGCTATATCAGACCCTTTTTTTTAATAAAACAAAAAATGAAAAAACTTTCTCGTTTCTTCCATTATGTCAATCTTCACTCTTTCTTTTGTTTCATAACTGGGTTCGTCACTTAGCTCTCCCAGACATACTTCACCTTGGCCTATATTATTGCTCCTCCAAGCCTTGAGCATATAGAAAAGACAAGGCATTCATTTCCATGCATTAAATATCCCATTGCCCTGTGGCAGTTAGGCAGCACGCATGATCATGCAAATTTAAACTGCACTGCAATTTTTTCTATTTTTTTAATTTGAATAAAATTATCGTTTTAGGTTGAGTGTCTATGTATTCACTATTTTTTTATTTTATTTTATTTTTTTTAATACAATGGACAACATACATGAAAAATTTTTATTGCAGAAATGAATAGAAGGCACTATAAAATGCTACTCTGAATCTTTTCAGATTTTTTTGAGACCCAAAACTATTTTTAAATAATTATTGAAAGTTCTGTAAGTTAAGTTGGCACCCTTAATAATCCTTAATCCTAATCCCTGAATCCTTAATAAAAAAAATAGGGCTAGGACTGAGACGCCTATTGACGCCTCCAGGGGGCGTGGCCGTACTTTCAATAATTATTTAAAAATAGTTCTGGGTTTCAAAGAAATCTGAAAAAATTCAGAGTAGCATAATTTTGGTACCCTCTATTCATTCCTGCAATAAAATTTTTTCTTGTATGTTGTCCATTGTTAAAATCTAAAAGAATCTTTTGTATAATAAACTTACGTGTCTATTACCTTATTAAGAGAGCTCTAGTTTCCTGGTAATTAAGAAGATTCTGCATTTTCTTTGATGCGATCCCCCCACCCACCTTTTAGCATTTCCTAGTTCAATTTTAGTTGATAGTAAAATGTTGTAACCCTGCTAATTAATTGAACAAAAAAACATTAATCTAATCTTCTTATAATAGTCTAAGTCTTGCGAGGAGCAGACACTGTTGATCCGCGTTTAGACGAATAGCACACAAAAACCAAATAATAAAAATAAATGGCATTTCATCACCTCTGTCGACAGAACATATTAAAATCTAATAGTCTTTTGCGCAGAATTACTAATATTTTGTAAGTACTAATTTATCTCTTTTAAAATTCTTCTCTAAATTAGATTTATTTATTTTTATTATGCAGTTTTAGTAAGAAATCTTTCAATTTCTAAAATATTGTTAAAAATTTATTCTTTTTAATATTATTTTTTTACACTATTAAAATATTACTAAAAAAATTAATTTCAGAATAAAAAGTTATGTAAAAAAGTTCAAACGCATGCAGTTTATGAATATCTGAAATGATTACAAACACAAAATAATTATATTTTGAGCATAGTTTAACAAACATGTCATGTATTTTTTTTTATATTTTCACTATCATTGATTACAAATACATGCATAATACTTTTTACATCCAAATAATTTCGTAAACTATTAGGCAATATGAACTGTCGATAGAGAATTGATTATTTAAAAAAAAAAGCATTAAAAACAACATCGAAAAATCAAGCTAAACAAAAATACACCGAAAAATTTGACCAACATGAAAATAACACAAATGCAAACATCTACAGGAGGCCAGCCAGCAGAGGCAGCGCTTGTCAGAGACACGCAGACAAATGTTTTTAATCAAAGCTAATTATATTTGTAAACATTTATTCTGTATCTTCCCTACCCCATACAATCTCAAATTTTCCAATTTTCCAAAATCTTAATTTTCCTTCAGTATTATTGATAATAGAAGTTAACATTTAAACAATAAGAATTGAACCCCTGTTTTACAAATTATTATTTTTAAAGTTCAAATTCCAAAAGTCATGATTGTCCGAGTGTCACGTGGCTGTGCTGCTGGCTAGGCGAAGGGACAAGGTCACCAGAGAGGCCGGGGAGGCCTCGACTGGCTGCACATACCGGGGGTGGGGGGAGTGGAGCCGCGGGAGCTGGTGGCCTGTTTGCCGGAGGGCAGACCGTCGCCCGCTAGCGCACCTAGGTTACTCGAACTAGAAGTCTTGGACGCGTAGAGCTTGGAGTTTCGAGCCTGGGTTTGCTGAAGACGGAGGTTCTCGAGCTTCACAGGTGATGGAATGAAGCCCACGTCACTACCCTCTTTCACCAACCGTCCGATCCACCAGTTGTTGTCGTACTTCTCCTGTAAAATATCATGAAATATCAATAAACAGGAATAATAGTGAGTTAATATGGTGAGTTAGCATTAGGTATGGGTTTCTTTGTAAATAAATAATCAATAATAAGATGAACCATCTGGACAGGTAACATAAGGAATATCAAACAATCAATTATGAGTGAGACTGAGTATTTATGAACATACCTAATGTTATGAAAGGTGATATTAGTATCGTACAGTCGTGAATTATGATTTTGAATATTATATAAAATCATATAAACATTTTAATAAAAAAAATCATCATATAATATCATCTCTCCCTGAAACTATTTAAAAGGGCCATATATTACTCTCCTGTATATTACTATCCAATAGGGACTATTGCAATTTACAACTAGCTCAGTTCTGGTGAACAAATTATTGACTGTACCTCGATCTTTGAAAGGTTAGATTTCAAAGGTGTTTAACCTGAGGGAGAGATTAAAGTTCTAGTTCCAAACAACTCTACTTTTATTTTCAATCAGGTTCATTGTTGAATTTTGTAACAGTAACATATAAACCGTATTTGAAATGGAAGTAAGGCTGTTTATATCTGGTTATAAAGCTTAAAATCTAATAATGAATCAATTTTAAACAATTTAGACTTTAGAGTGTATACCTATGAATTCTAAACTGATTGCAAAAATTTATCATCCTCTGGAGTAGGCAGTAATAAATGTGCATTATTTTTTAAACATTTGCATATTTTTTTAATCTCCTTAAATTGCATACTTTGTGAAATCCAATCTTCGCCTCCCTTTGAAGACTTTTTTTTAGTCTAACTTATCTCCGTTGTTATATTTTTTTTACAGGCATTGCTCACAAAATTATGTAAGGGGAGACAAAGAAAATCCCCCTGAAATTATTCTCTCATTATTATATATAATGTTTTTCTTTGTTTTCAGAATTGAACGATCTCAGTTTCCAAGAAAAATAAAAAATTAGACTGCAATATTTTACAAAATGTTTTATTTGATCTCAATTTTAAACAAATAAAAAGAAATTTGAAAGGTATTTAAATTTTAAATGTACTCAATAAATCAATGTGGTGAGTATTTGAGCCAAGCATATAGTAGAGATTTTATTGTAATGGAAGCTCTATGAGCCCAGAATTGCTCCCTGGAGGGTACTTATGAATGTATTTTTATTAGGCAAAAAATTAAATTAATAAAAAACATTGGGAGATATGAGATGAATAACTGTTACAAATTTAATTTAACAAGTACTGAATCAATTTTATTAAAAACTAAACTGAAAAATGTTAAAACTTAAAAAAATTGAATAAACGAATGAACTTGTATATTTTTATTCTCTTGCAGTCTACAGTGAACTTAATCTTATTAAAGCTTAAACAAAGTTGACAAATTTACATGCATGTTAATGTTGTACGTGCTACTAATACATTATAATAATATTAAATTTCTTACATATAATTATTTAATTTAACAGGAACGGGTTTCTTTAAGAAAAACAGATTTGAACTGATCAAATTTGCTTTTTTTTTTTTTTTTTTATTTATTTTTTCAATATTATACAATACAGTCCAGCCAAGATTATATTACATAATCCTATCGGCCGGTTCATAATATACATTATTATTTATTCATTTTTCAGCTCAAAACAGTGATTTTGTTTTTAAATATATACTTATATTTAATTTCTTGATCTATTATATAACATTATATCGTTACTATTATTTCTAATTTTAAGTGTCTAAACCTTATTAATTAGAGACTATTTCAAAAGTGAGATTCATCATGCAATGCCTCTGATACTGTAAATCTTAATTGTCTGTTTAAAATTTATCACATTTTTCAATTTTTTTATCAACATTTTTTCCAAAACATGCTTGAAAATTTAAATTAAAACTTACATTTTAAATTTTTAATAAAAACGTTTCTTTCTCTGTTGATAAATGTTCTTCTTGACTTGTAATACAATATTTATCTCACTATAGATTTTACAAAAAATGTTCCTTTTATTTGAATTCAAAACGTTTTTGTTAACAAAATCGAAGCGTTTGTGTGTTTTAATCCCAAAATTCCTGAAACGTTACCTTGATGTGTAGGAAGTCTCTAACGTCGAACGATATGGCGCTGCCGTGGACCGGTGAGTCATCGTCGAGCGTTCCATCGTAGCTAACGTTGGTGCGCACGGCGAACGCCACAGGCTTGCTCTGGACACAAAGAAAACGTCAGACACCGTCCGGGATCACACCGGGACAAGGTTGCAGCAGAGCAGCGTGGAATCAAGAGCGACTTTACTGTGAAATGGTACCAGTTGAATGTTTATGGGCTTCAGAGTTATATAAAAATATATCAAATAATCAATCAAATCAATAAAGGCTTGGTCTGAATGAGTGGAGCTCACTTTTTGACGAGATATGTTTGACGAGATCATAATTATATTTCCTTTAATATTTAAAAATTACTCGTAATATCATCTCATTCTGAAGTTAAAACTCTTTTTCAGCACCAAAACGCAGCAATTTACAATCTATGACAGGTAATTTCCCCCTAATGTATGTAACCCGCTGCGTTTTTATGCAAAATAATTTGCCTAACTTAAAGGTGAGATGAAATTTTGTTTTAAAAGTTCAATATCTTACAAAATCTTATTTAATACGTAATAGATCTTCTTTAATAATAACAAATAATGTTACAAATTTCACCCTATATATCATACTAACCAAAGACACATAAAATTCGTCTTAAATAGGAAAGAAAATTTATAAGACAGAAAACTGAAATTTAAAATGAAGCCCAAAACTTTCCACTCCCATTTCATTTTGTTAGAGTTTAGTTTCTAATGTTTTACATATAGTTCTGTATAATTAGATACATTGTAAAATCGCTCTGACTTGAAAATTAATTCCACATAAGTTTGCATGTAGCTCTACCAAAACTTTGCTACGGTATTCTATGGTGCTGTCAGACCCTCTTAAACTTGAACAAACCACAGCTTAATTAAGTTAGAAATTGTCATTGCAAGAAAATATCTTAAAATAGAATTCTAGTATTTAAATTTTTGCAACAAGAATTTTTATTTTAAAAAAATAAGTAAAAGTGGTATAGAAAATTCAGAATGTGACAATTTTTATGCATTTTTAACTAAATATAGTTTCAAAAGAATATATTACTTTTGAAAGTAGCCAAAATTGTACGATTTTTCATCATTTTAACAAGTAAAATTTTATTTTTCAGCTGACAATGACATTAATGTGTAAAAATTTAGTGATTTCTATACAAGGTTTAAAATATTGAAAAGTCAATTGAAAGACGATAAAACTCACTTCTGGCTACTTTCATTCGTGAATAATTATGAAACTGTATATATAGTAAAATACTTTTAAAAGTGTTTACAATAAATTGTTTTGTGTACAATTTGTGTGTGGTCCCTCCCTTGAAATACTTAGAATTTAGATGCAGTGTTTTATGTGTGTTAGTCATTCAATGTGTGTACGTGCTTGTAAAAGACAGAAGGATAGAAGTAATCGTACGGTAAGTTCGTACAGATGCAACGTAAGTTTTTTTTTATCAGGATTACATGCTAAATTCTTCAGACTTTAAACTGCAAATTATATCACACGGTTTTTAAATCACCTCAAAAAATATTCAGATAAAATACAAAAATATTATAAGATACTTTAAAAAAGTTAAAAAAAGTTCAAAATTTCATGTGATTTATCTTGAGGTAATAACAGTAGAAAATTATTAACATTACTGAAGTTATGACATAAAGTTAATGTTCATAATTAAGATATCTCAATTGTTAGTAGGTGTGTTCGTAAATGTACAATCTGTTCATGAATTAAATATAAAATGAACCTTCTGTAAAAGTACATAAGGTTCATTATGATTCTGAAAAGATCGTATATTTACGAACATAAGAATATACGTTAAAATGCAAAGTAGAAGCATGCTCTGCGGGCGGGAAATTTAAACGTCGGACTTGAAGGCGACAGACACACAAAAAGAGGAAAGAAGAAGTCGTGCACTTCGTCACAAGTCAAACAAATGTAGAAAATATAAAACACGAAGAAAAGTAATAAAATTCACACGGCACCATATTGCTGCTTACACACAGTGCAGGTTTTTTAGTGCTTTACATGCTATAATATAGAAGAATATATTTTTTTTCCCATGCTTTCTTTACATAGCAATATAACACAAGTGCGGGTTAAGACTTTGCTTACTAAATATTTTGTACTTTTTGTACTTTTTCTAAAAATATTGTGTTGAAATAGTTTATTATTTTGACATGACTTAAATTAATTTTTCACATCATGTTTAATAACACCTATTTTTATAGTGCTTTTTTTTTATATATTGTTCATCTAATTTATAAGACAAGAAAATTAAGCAATCAGAAACATATGATATCATCGTCAGAGTGCATAATTTAACTACATGATATAAAAAAGAAAATAGAGTAACGTAACATTCCATTGAAATCACTTAATATATATTTATTATGAATTTATTTTGAAATTTATAGTAGAATTTCTTATGTTGAAGTAACTTTTTTTAAACTCTGCTTATTTTTTACTACGATGATACCAATGGACTGCTATTAAGAGGCTCAGATCTAGAGAATTATCCCTGAAATGGTCAACATACATTGCATGAAATTGCAGAAATGAATAGAGGGCACCAAATTATGCTACTCTGAATTTTTTCAGATTTTTTTTTGAGCCCGGAACTATTTTTAAATAATTATTGAAAGTTCTGTGATTTCAGTTGACACGCCCTGAATCTTTAATAAAAAGGATAGGACCGAGACGCCTATTGACGCCTCCAGGGGGCGTGGCCGCACTTTCAATAATTATTTAAAAATAGTTCTGGGTTTCAAAAAAAAATCTGAAAAAATTCAGAGTAGCATAATTTGGTACCCTCTATTCATTTCTGCAATAAAAAATTTTCATGTATGTTGTCCATTTTGCATGAACACTTTCCCAACTCCATTATAATATTAAAGCCTGAAATATAATTTCTGGATCTGTGCCTGGTGTTATTATTAATTAGTGCCGGGGTATTGTGCAACAAATAGTGCTGCAGCGTCGTTTGAAGATTTTACCCTGGCTTTGTCGAGCTGGGTGAGAGCCTGGCGCTCCTTCTCTCTCCTCAGCGTCTCTTTCTCCTCGTCCAGGGACAGGTCGGACGAGGGCTGCGAGTAGTTCGAGTCGGCAGAGCCCTGCGCACATACCAAGCCCCACCATCACCTCTCGCTGTTGTAGTTATGATACCAAGCACCAAGCAAGCAAATAGTAGGAATACCACCAACCAAGCGTTGTTGTAATTATATAATTGAAGAACATACAAATGCTTATAAAAATTTACTCGTTATTATTTTTTATGCTGTTAAAGAAAATAATTCAAGAGAAAAACTAGTTTCTCTAGCAATAAAAATAATATCCTTTAAAAATAATTTAATACCTAAAATAAAATTTATAATATAATAATAATTAACCTAAATTTTTATGACTCAATTATTTGCTCGTTCGTTTTGTTATAATGTATTATTTATATTGTGTTTCTATGCATAACCCTTTCGCAATATTGAAGTTAAAAAATTATTCAATTTTATATTATATGCTCTACTTTTCAATGGATTAATCATAAAATATGGTCTAATTAGGTATGTATTAATAAAATAAATTTGCAGTATATACATAAACTTCAAAACGCCTGCAGCTTAGTCTTCCCTTTGAGCTGATTAGTAACTCTGGTTGCCTAACTTCAGGAGTCGAAATAAAATCGTAAACCGTAATTAAAAATTTATAAATAACAAAATAACTTATATTACTAAAAACGTTAGGTTTTATTATTATTTAATGAAATATATTACAATTTAAAATTAATGGAATATATTGCTTCATAATTAATTCACAACAGATATACACTGTAATATGTACACAGAAATAAAGTAGTCAAAACGCAAGTTGAGAGCTTCAAAACTAAAATAGGGTAAGCTTGATATAATTATCAAAGTCAAAGTTGCAAAAAGATAGAAATAGGTATTTCAAGCAAACTGAATAAAAAATTCAATATAATATTAAATATAGACTTTAATCCGTCTGAAAAATTAATTAATAAATAATGCTACCTGCTGTTTTAGAAAATTTTATGCATTTACTTTTTAGCATTAGATTTATTATTTAAATAACATTATATTCATTTATTAAATAACTGCATTGTAAATACAATATAACATAATTTCTACAATTTTTAATAAAAGTTCCTCTAAATTCATTACAAATTTCTCACAACCTTTTATCACATCAAATAAGTTAAAAATACTTCTCATTTCATGAGATTCACGTTATTTTAAGATATCAAATAATTACACCATTCACTGATTAGTGAAAATAATTAGGTGCACAGCCCGGATCTGCAGGAGTTGGCTTGCGTCATATCTAGCTCTCACCAGGGCCCGAATCACAGCTGGTCTCTACTACGGCTTCTCACGTACTCACCCCAACACAAAACACGAGACTCGACCATGCCAATCCATACCTTACTACCGTAACACCATGTGGGAAGTTGCACACTCGAAAAACGTGATAACTTACAAATTACGTTTTAATATTAAGTAAGGATTTTTTTAACTGTACTTTTTTATGTACAGACTTAGACAAAAATTGTAGAACGTAGGAAAATGAATATAACGCGTTTAGATTAATAAGTCTATTTAAGTTTTAATTGCGTTAGAAACTTATACTCTGCCTAACTGATTTCCAGATTTTGTGTAGCAAAAGTTGGAAATGCCTTTACCAAATTTCAACCGTCATTATGTTTCATTGTTTTTATTAAGTTAATGCTCCCAATGGGGGCGATTCACGAAAGAGTTATCCAGGTTTCTATCCGCGATTAGCTTAACCACGTTTAGCCAAATGATTTAACACGTAAAGCAGGTATAGTTTAAACGTTTTAAGCTAAACGTGGTTAAAACCTGGATAACTGCTTCGTGAATCGCGCCCAATATATATTATTTTCATTTGAGAAATTACTGTTAATCTTTTAAGTAGTCTACATTTCCAACCATGACTGTTATTTATTTTTATAATGTTGTATAAAAACGTACTAATTTAATTATTTTAACTAACATCTTTTCATGTTAAAACCCCTGCAAAACAAAACTCATATAGGTAAAAACTATCACTAAAAGAACTTTATCGGTCTATAACTTTAAATATTGTTTTATATTTTCCATCTAGACTCTATAATATATCATTGAACTTTACTCGATATTTCTTTTTTACCCTTGGCATTTCTATCTGATTTGATGGATTCGAAACTTACAAGAGCGTAACAATCAATACATCGTATCCAACAGACAGGAAAGATATATTTTTTTTTATACTACGAGATAGATTCATGTATTATAAATTAAATCTGAACTATACTCGTCTGTCTTAATTAAGTTTATAACAATAATAATTAAATGAAATACATTGAAAATCAATGTTATTTGCACTACTCTTGTTCTAAGTATACGTGAAAAATGATAATAAAAATATAGAAAATTAATACTCTTTTACTGATATACTAGGCAAAAATATAACTACATTACTTGAAGTTACGGCAATAATATTATATAGGCACTACTTATAACAATAAAAGCAATAATTTTTTTAAAATTCCGACGATAATTGGCTAGCATTTTTACTAATTCTACGAATTTCTTCTTACCAGAGGTGTGTATTTGGACATAAGTTACGGATCCCACCACTAGTGGCGTGGTATAGGTGAGCATGCAGACAAAAGACACAGTGAAATCAGATGTCAAAGGTTACATTTGAGTACAATTGTCTGAAGAGACAATTAACATCAAACTAATTAAAGGGAAATTACAAAACACATTGCCATATTATAAGTCATCAAGTGCGAGCTATATATTTAATGAACAACATGTGACAGCTTGAACGTTGCCATAAGCTAGAATCCTTAAACGAAAGGTCACCAAAAGCACACCAATGTTATCTTATAGAAAAAAAATAATTTCAAAAATCTGTTACTCGCTTCAAAATTATTTTTAAACTTAGAAAAAGGAGAGGAATATTTTTAGCTGTTTTAATTTACCGTAATTTAGTGCCACGTGCGTAAGGTGCAAATTCAAAGGGACGTCAAATCAGGGCCGTCTGAGAAGACTTTCTCCTTCAATTATTTTTCTCTAGCCGCTATAGGGCGAAGAGAATGTAATGATAATACTCATAGCTGATATTACCCCACACAAGAATAATTTGCACAGTTCTATAATATTTTTTATTGTAATTTTTTGGTGCTAGTGAGAGGGAGGTATGAAAATCTGTTTAACTACCTTAAAAGAATTCAAGATCATCACGTCTTCATTTCATAAGACTAAATGATAATAATGCCTGCAAATTGATAATATAATATATGAAGATTATTATAATATTACAGTTTATATATATTTTGCCTTATGTCTAACACCTATTAACTCACGATTAGAACCTATAGACTGCAGGGACAGAGTGGTCAGGGAACCATATATACATCTTATGACCAACAACCCTTAGGATGATCAGTTTGCAGCACACTAAGAACAAGTCTGTATCTCTTCACGATGTGCTATAAGGGTGCGGTATATTAAAAATCATGCCTCATGTTGTACCTTATACACTCTTGGTGGCTTACGTCAATGAGGAGCTAAATGTCTTTTTTAATTTCCTTTTCCGGATTTGATGTTCTACAATACCTGAAGTATAATACTTGCTGTGAAGAATCTACTTAACCCAAAAAAACTTGAAAAAATAAACATGCCAACTTTATATTAAGTAATCAGGTTCAATTTCAGAAGAATATTTAATGTTTGTATCTTTTATAATGTTATATATAGTACGGATAGATTATAATCTAACTCAAATATGAAAATACATGGTATATAAAAGTTGTAATCAACTGTAGTGAAGTAATTTTTTTATATAAATAAATTTTACAAGGGTTATTTGTGTTATTACCTGTATATTATATAGTACAGTATTACATAACAAATATAACTGATGTAATCATTATACACGCATTGTTTAACTTACTTCATATATGACATTATGCGGGGAATTTGATAATAAAAAAAATCATCAGGTTTTTAAATATAATATAAAATATGTATATTTAATACCGTTCCAGGCAGCATTAAAACAAATTTGTTGAAATGCTTTGCTTCATCAAAGAAATTTGTTCAGTGCTATTGAATTCATAGCAAATAATGCCAATATAGTTATCTTTTATATTATTTAAAAAAAAATTTAATGTGAAAAACTATAGTAACTTTTGGAATTTTTAAATGAAATCTAAATTTCTAAAAATAAATAGTAAAATCATCTTCATTGAAAACAGGAAAACACAATAGGCCCATTTTTCCAACCAACCCAATGATATCAAAAATATTTGTGAATAATTTACAGAATGTTAAAATTAGATTTCATTGAATTTTTCAAGCATCTAGGATATTTCCGTTAAATTTCTTCGAAGTTGGGAGGAAATTATATACTGATGCTAAGCCATTATTATATCAAATTTCATACTAATTCTTGTATAGTCATGAAAGTCACTTGATCTGTCTGTAATTATAATGTTAATATAAGGAAAATCCTTGTTTACTTGAAAAGAGTGCGTAAGTAAACATGACGTCATCACATGTAGGTGGCCACGTGTACGTCTAGTCAGCTGGTGTGTCGCTATCGAGTTGCCAGCCGGCGCATATTGATCTCTTGCTGTCACACCAGCAACCTTGTGAAGTAGCCTTACAGTCGACCAAGTAAGTTAAATAAAAAATATTTTAACTAAAAAATTTAGATTTGTTTCTTAATGGTTTACCCTGCAAAAAAAATATCAGGAAAAAAAATATCAAGTACTTCCAAGGTCATTCAATGCTAGAACCAATTCGTGATTACCTCATTACTTTAAATTAAATACAGGAAAAAGGTAAAGCAGACCTATATAACTGTTGATATTTACACAATGTATGGTCCATTTCAGATTTGAAAACACAATCTTAATGTATGTAATATAAAAATATTTTTATTATAATGAATTATAATTAAATTTTATAGTATTGTCTTTTTCTAAATTACTATAATTTTAATGGGAAAGAATTAAAAAAATGTGTCTTAAAATAAGTTGACAAGCATTAGGATTTTCCCACATATTTAACATGCAGTTGATACTAGGACGTAAAGACACGTGAAATACGTGATATATTAAAGATAATAGGTAAAAAATGCTTAAAATCACCATGATCAGTCGTCGCCTCAAAAAATTTCACTTTCCAGCCTTTTTAATCACCATGCCCCGTAAGAATAACACAGGACATGGTTATTAACAAGACTGCAAGTAGGAAAATTTCCAAGGTGACGGGTGTACATTTAAGGAAATTAGATTTAAAATAAAAATCAATTTGGCTTAATTTTATTTTTTTTTTCTTGATTATGTAATATTATTTACTAATGTAAATTACAAAACTATTGATGATATATTATAATTATTAGCAAATGGAAAGAATATCAATGGATGCGTATTGTAATATTTTGTGTGTTTAGAAATACCTACAGTTTAAGTATAAAAAGTTTAAAAATTCCCTCTCTCTCATTCAAGTATTCTTTTATTCTTTACTCTTTTGTTATATAAAAAACTAATATTGAATGGCATGGATAACTTTATAAATTACTATTATATCTCACCACAATATATAAATATATTTTATTTACTGCTCGGTGACTCTAGCTAGTCTAGCTCATTGATTTTTTTTTATAAGTCAATAATAAATGACAGTCAACATTTTGCGGTTATTTATTTACAAGAGGATGTGTTTTGAAATTCATTTATCACATCTGTGTGTGTTTATTTGATTTTTCTTCTCTGACCTCATTCCCCTAGCAACCTGATGTTGAGAATATGGATATTGAGCTGCTCCGACCAAATTATTACGCCACGTCTCTCTACTTGAGCTTTGTTCAAACTTTGCACCAAGATCAATGCCACCAAAAATAGTTGGGGAAAATGAAATGATTAAACACGAAATTACATAATAACACGTTTCGTGCCGGATTAAAAAAAAAAAAAGTAAACTAAAGGAGGATTGATTTTTCATAGTTGTAAGACCACTTTTACACCTTAAGAGAAGGTGAAAGGACAAGGCATGGCTGAGGACAATTTTCTAGTTTTCCATTCCAGCATTTGTTTTGTGTAAATGAACAAACTTGGAAACCTCAGGATAGAAGATAAGAAAATAATGTATTCTATTAAATGTAAATTGAAACTAGCTAAACGTGGATATGAAGAACACAATTTATTTTGTTTCGTAATGTACATCAAGTGTACCAAGATAATTAATATAATATGTCATGATCACTATTTCAGTTACTCCATAATGGTTAAAATGCATTCAAAAGAAGGTAATTAACATTAATTACAAAAACGTACAATACGTAGAATCTTACGGAGGTAAGGATATGACTGGGAATCCAGGAAAAATATATATTTAAAAAAATCAAAAATCAAATCAATATTTAAAAACGTTGTTGTTCTCACAATGGTCAGTTATTGAATAAATCCAACGAAGAATAAAATTCTCCTCTTGAAATTTATGTGTAAAAATAGAGTTTTTATATTAAAAATGCTCATCTATATTTGTGGAAAGAATCAGCAATTATTACTGTATAAGTTTTACAATAAATCAATGCTGGTATATGTAATAATTTATTTTTATAAAAATAACTGCATATATATTATTAAGAATGTAGAGCAATTAAAATACCTTGTTCATATGCGGTTATACTAAATTATTTAAATTTACAATATATTTAAAATTCACAGCATACAGAATCACATGCTGCACGTTATGGCATGAAGTAAATTATGCAGCAGCACGGTTGCTGGAGCTTCTGCATGCAAACATCCATGTGGCGATGTTTTCTCTATTCAACTGCATACTAACATTATAAAAGTGGGTAAAGCAGATTACATTGAAAACAAACTATTTTTGTGGTGCCAGTAAAAACAGGCACCACATGGCGTTTGCTGGACCAGATGTGCCTTCATCATTTTCAACTTTCCTATCGATTATTTTAAAACAAACTCGTAGCATGCAATGTAAACCAAGATTTAATGAACTTTTTTTTTTTTAAATTATACAATTTATTTTTCCCTGATCTCACCTAACGCCATAAAAGGGATAAAATTCGTCGCTGGGGTGCTATTAAATGATGGTAGGGAAGAAACCACTCTCAATATATTTTTTTCTATGCTGTGACTCCATATATATTATCCTTGCTCTGCCCACACCATTGAATTCCCAAAATATCCATAAAAAAACACACAATACAATAATAAATAACACATTACCCCATATTATAGTTTTAAGTCTACAATTATTTATAAACAAAATGTAATTTATGATTTTATTTATATGTTATTCAAGTCTTTTTGTTTAAATGTATTAATATTGATTAACGGCTTAATTATCTAATGCATAAAGATAAAGTGTCAAGTTTTTTTTGTCTCTAGCTTGTTTGTAAAGTAACACGTACAATATTCTCGGCAAAACATCTAGAGTTGTTTGATATAAAATTATTTTGAAATAACACGTTCCGAAGCTAGCAAGCTGTATTATTAGCAAAGTGCTAGCCTTGGTGGTGTAATGAACTATATACATCGAGACTGTTAGAAAGCTACAATTATAAAGTGCCATAGTTTCTTTGATATGGAAAATTGTCATATACGCAACATAACTAATTTAATCAGACAGGCAGTCTTAATTTATGGAATGTTGAAATTATAGTGGACATGTTAAGAGCTAGTTCAAGTAAACAAGTTGATAAAAAGAGAGTTAAAAAAAATGTCAACAAAATATGTAATTTTATACATTTTAAAAGTTGCTTTAAAAAGCATATGATTAAATGCAAAATAAAAAAAATCAGTATGATCGCCACTCATTATTCAAAGAAAAAATATTTTTAGCGTTCAGACTAAAAAATACCTGCACTGTTTCTATTAATATGATGGATGATTGTTTAAAATTTTCTATCTTGATTTTGAACTACTTGGGAGTTTTAAATCAAAGATATTTATAATCCTAACGTAAAATAATTTAACCGCTTTTATACCTGAGTTTTCAACGTTTTTAGCAAACTGTGCATGTATATAAGATATAAATATCTATGCTATAACTGCTAAATTCCATGTATGGGAAAGAAAATATTGTATAAAAATATATATATAATGATAAAATATGTATAAAAAAAACTTGAAGGGTTGCAACCCCTATAGAGGAATGACCGGTGATGACCCATACCGTGTTAGAATAACACAATGGATTATAGAAGTATGACGTCACAAGGGATGATATAGCATGTCCCAGGACGTATATAAAAGTAGGTGGGTGGGTGGCCATGGAGGGTTGTTGATAGAGCTAGAAACACCTTTTCTTTAGTGACGTCAGCAGTAGCAGCAGGCGCTCGCGAGAAGAATCGATTTGCTGCTGCGATTTGCTTGCACTCTCTACGAGTCAAGTGGGGCGCTAGATCCACCCCCTATCCAAGGGTAGATGGGGTGGTGCCACGTGTGACGTAGTAGTAGAGAAGTCACGAACCTTCGTATTACCAACCATAGTGAACTCTTGAGAATAAGCAAGGGATACTGACTCGTCCCAAGAGAGTGGAAAATCTGATTTAAAAAAAAAGTAGGTGACAATAAATATAGGGTGAGCTAGTTTTCAAGATGGAATTGGTTAAATATGCAGATGACGTCACAGCTATAGTTACGGCTGATTCTGAAGACGAACTTGTACGTAAAGCTAGATTAACTATAAACGAGATACTATCATGGTGTAATGATAATAGACTCATCCTTAACATATCTAAGACGGAGTTTATACAGTTTCACTCATCTCGTCAAATTCCAAGTCATAGTTACTTATTGCAAATTTGTAATGAAACCATTAAGAGAGCTGAGTCTGTTAAATTTCTTGGTCTGCATGTTAACGAGTGTTTAGATTGGAGTGTGCACGTAAACTCAGTATGCAAAAAGATCAATTCAGCAAATTTTATGTTATATACTATCAGAAACCATGTTTCAGTGGAAACTCTTTTGACTATTTATTATGCATATATTTACTCCCATTTGGCTTATGGTATTATTCACTGGGGAAGTAAGGCAGCCCTACTAAATAGATGCTTTGTTTTGCAGAAACGAGCTCTCCGTACTATATTAAAGCTGCCCAAAGGACAGTCCTGTGTATCTCATTTTAGAAATCTAAATATGCTCACTGTTCCGTCTATTTACATCTTAAACTGTGCTTCATTTAAAAAATCCCACCCTAACCTTTATTTGCAGAATGATAATGTTCATAATTACAATACCAGGAATAAATCCAATGTTGTTACAGACAAATTGAACTCTAACTTATACAAATCTTGTGCAATGTATCAAACGGCCAAAATATATGAATTTCTGCCAAAATGCCTAAAAGATATAAATGATTGTAAATTGTTCCGAAAAAAGCTAAAAAATGTCCTTATAAGTAAAGAGTTCTATTCAGTTAAAGCTTTTGAGAGCAATAAATTGCCTGAGAGTATTGTATCCTTATGATTTAAAACCTGGTTCATATTTTTTGTTAATATTGTGGTTCATTTTTTTATACTTATTTTTTTCCTTTGTTATATTTATAAAGTGTTGCGTTTTGATGTTATGTATGTTTGTTAATATTAAGTTTTTTTGACATGAACATATGTTGTCTTGTACAATCGAAACAGTTCGAATAAAGAAAATAAAAAATAAAAATAAAATATGTGAGAATTGTTTAAGAAATATAGAACAACCCTTGCTGATCACAATCAGTTTACCATATTTTTAGTATTTCATTCTACAAAACCATATAAATTCTACAACATACACTACGTTTACATGACGGTGTTAAATGCGTATCCGTTGACGAAGCCTCATAAGAATAACATTATCCGTCGTCAACGGATCCGTATTAAACACCACCATGAAAACGTAGTGATAGTATAGAATGCTATAAAATAACAAAACATTCTTAAGGATTAACCTCAGTTGATTGAGATCTCAGAATCGGCCCCCTTAAATTGAACAAGACTTGCAGAGAACTTACAACTCACCATCAATATGTGGCATGCAAATTTTGAAGTGGATCTGTCTGATTAGTTTTGAGAAAACTGAAGTAGAAGTTTAACATTGGCCTTATGGATGCTGGAAACCACAAATGGAGCTATTGTGAGGAAACTGCCCCCTTTAATCTGCTCAAATCAAAAGCGATTAATAATAATAATTTTATTTCGAAGGCAAAGGTTGTACAAGACAACATTTTGAGATCATTCTCAAAAATTTAAAAATTATCTCATCGATTGGCTCTGACAGAAATTTCCTTTGACTCGCGTAGTAACTGAGGTCAATCGTTAAACTTTTAATTTAAATATTTGTCGCAATATCACAATGGCTGACCAGCTACGCAGCAAGTCTCAAACGTCGTTATATCAAACAATTAAGGTAGTATTATATTACGATGTAATATAAATATGTCAGCCCAGTGCGTAGTAGCCCCTGTTACGTGGCAACCCACATCACTCTAATGCTCAAGAGGTTGCATACTTCAAGGAAACTTCATTAAAACTTCTCATATTTTAATTGGAAAAAATTAGCTGTCAGTACATTTTTTCACTGTCAACTTTACATGAAATAAAATATCTTATGTTCCAATGTTTATTATCAAACAATGCATAGAATCTTAGCTTCAGAATACAACAATGGAATAAGCAATGAAATATTCCTGCAATATAGGCTCTATGTACAAGTAACATAAGGTCTATATTATTATCTAAAATTTTCTAGTATATATAATAATGTATTAATATTTTAATATTCATACAGTTCCTGCAGTGTTGATATTTTTGTTTACAAAGTGTTAAATAGTGCGTGTATATAGTGAATGAGTGAAAAGTGATAAAGGTGATTAATATTTGTGATATTTACATGAAAAAGATTTTGAAGAAAATATTGCTGTGTTGTGCAATGATATATATACTTTTATACAAGTTTAAATTGTTTATTATGATTATTTAATTATCTATGTTTTTCTTTCCAGCAAAATCCCATATTGTATTTTATTGGCGGTTAGGTGTAAGAGTGGGCTTGTCTAAACCTCGCCGCAATAAAGCAATTTTCTATTCTATATTTCCAACAAAATTTTATGGCATTTACAACACATGAAGCTTTATTATTTCTCCTGACAACATGCAACGTTTTGAGCACTTGATGAATATTTATTTTTATATATTCATAGGCATGTATGGAAACGATATATACTTAATAAAAATTAGATTGTTGTAGTTTTGATATTATAATTATTATAGCTAGAGAAAACACTATAACTTATGTAATATATAAATATATATTATAGTTTATGTTAATTTTTGAACTGTTGTCAAGAAGTAGTTTTTTTTCTCGTTTAAAGTTATTAGGTTAATGAATCTATGAAGTAAGTAATAAGTTTTTACTATTACATTATAATTTTGCATATTGTAAAATGCTATTGTGATCAACATTACAGGTAATTGAAAACTTGAGCAAACAAATTTGCGTGACAGGACGGCCGTAATTAAAATGGAGGTAGACGACGATGAAGGCTAATTAATGTGATTATTGCTAAGTGCACGGAGATGTAAACAAGGATGTGACGTGCTAGCTTCCAGTAAGTAAATTTTGAAAATATGTTTACCGATCGTATAATAAAATAAAAAAGGTTACATTGAGTTATTTCACCATAAAATAATGTAATAATCTTTTTATATATAGTCTTGCATATATGAGCAAATGAAAGGTGAGTATATATATATATATATATATATATATATATATATATATATATATATATATATATATATATATATTATGTGCCCTGTTCGTTAACCCTGTCCAGTGTACACTTTCTGCACCCAAAATCGACCTTATGAACTTGGACATAAGGTCGATCGGTGCAGAAAGTGTACGAACATACGAAGTGTTTACGAACAGGTCTCGCAAGAGAGCTTCCCCTCCTCTCTCTCTCTCTCTCTCTCTCTCTCTCTCTCTCTCTCTCTCTCTCTCTCTCTCTCTCTCTCTCTCTCTCTCTCTCTCTCTCTCTCTCTCTCTCCCTCTCTCTCTCTCTCTTTGTCTGTGTCTCTCCTCCTATAGTAACTTAATGAGTTTTCAATAGCTCATTATGTATAAATTATATCTTAAATTGCTTAAAATCTATAAGCCAAAGGGTTATAGACAAAAGGAGGTAGTAGGAAGGCACAAGACAAAATACACAGAGAGTGGGTGGATAGTTACCCCCTCCCCTCATGGCAAAACCCTCTCCTACAACGCAAAACTCTTCCTCTTTGAAAATTGTCTAAGCCACTGTTATAATACAAAACTGATGTCAATATTTGTAATAAAATTAAAAACATTATCAAAAATTATAAAAACATAGAACAAAAGTTAAACACTAAATTTAAACTAATTAATACTTTTTAGGGTTATTTCTGTAGATCTAATTTCAAGTTGAATTTTAATTCAAAGAACATGAGTGGGAAACCTTTCAAAAATCATGTAAATCTCTTTTATACCACAAATTCTAACTTAAATTGGTAAGTGCCATGGTAATTATACGATTTTTTTTAAAGCAATGTATATATATATATATATATATATATATATATATATATATATATATATATATATATATATATATATATATATATATATATATATATATATTTAGTCTTTTTCTTATTGTAAATATATAATATCATATTGTTGAATTTTTTGAAATTTAATTTTTAATATATTGTTTTTTCTTCGGTATTTAAAAAAATACAGTATTTGTATGAACATTAATTATTTTAATAAATAATATCAAAGCAGTTTGTAATTTTTAATGAATTTGATAATTATGATGAATTATAATATAAAAATAAAATAAAAAATAAAAATTTGCAATATTCTTGACTCGAGAAAATATTTACACTACATCTTGAAATTTTTATATTTAATTATTTCCATTGAATTTACATAATTATATTTTTGTATCTTCTCTCCTGCAGATTTCATATATAACATAATAGCGACTGTGACTGCTCTGACAATATAATTGTTATTGGAACAAAGCAGCGAGCGATTGTTCTGATCGGCGTTGCAGAGTCCAGCCTAGCAACAAAGCCGCTTTGTCCTAACCGCCCCCGAGTACACGCCAACGCAAAAGTTACGACACTCGTGTAACGTCCTTCATTGCATATTTGAATAAGGACTACTGTCAATTTTTAAAGATTTTTTTTAACACTCTAATACCATCAAAATTGAGGGAAAAAACGCTGTGATGTCATAGTCTTGTAATATCTTGCCTCTTAAATATTTTGCAAGACTATAATATGACGTCAGAGCATTTTGCAACATGATTTTAAGGGTGTTAAAAAAAATTAAAAAAAAAACAATATTGACAATACAACTCGAGATTCTCTACTCAAATACTGTATTAAAAAATGTAATGAAGGTTTTCCATTAATCAGGGAATAAATTTGAATATTCTCAAGTATGGTTGAGCATTTTACAAATCCAGTTTACTGTGAATTATCATTAATATTACAAAATATTTTAATAATAATTTTAATTACTTCTTTTGAGTGAAGAGTACATTCTCTTTTATACATTATAATGAATTATTAATTAACACAGGATAAATTTAAATATTATTTTATACACAAAATATACATTTTGCGGTCTGTATAAAACTAAATTAGAAAAGTTTCCTGCATATACATGGTAGTTAATTATAATTTATAATATTCCCACCATAGAGTTTTGAAATTGTCATAAGGATAGGGGTTAAAATGTCGCATTCAACCCTTATATTGCGGTGAAAATTTTTGCTATGAGTAAACTAAAACAAAAGGGGTGAATAACACGGACCATGCTAGTTAGCCCCGCCTAAAGTCACAGGCGGCTAAATATTTACGTTGCTCTGAGGAATTTGAAATTTTGTTAGCAGCTGACTCAGTTTCTGCGTCATCGACTGCGGATCTAAAGTTTTTATTAGCACGTGTATGATTGTATGAACACGACTCTTGTCAGAGATACAGACAAGTGTCCCCCGGCGGGAAATTTTTCCCCATAAGCCTCCATGTTAGAAAATTTGAATTTTTTCTCGATAACTATTAAAGCAATCAATTTGAAATTATCTCCTACTTCCTTCTTTACCCACATCTGATAATGAATCAAAAACTTACTTTCCTCTAAAAAAATGTCTTGTATGCCAAAAAAGCAATTTCAAGTTTTTTAAAATAGGTTTAGATAGGACCGTGTAAAAGCCCTAACTTGACTTGAAGCCTCTATTGGCAAACTTAAAAACAAGGGTCTTCGCTGCAGTAATTATTGATCTGTTTTGAAGTATATAGGCCTTTGCAATTAGCTTGGACCAAAGGTTCGATTTTTTTATTGTAAAAGTCAGTTGCCCCTTTCGCCCTTTCCATTCCTACTTTACCAAAATTCCTTACAAGTCTTATTCTTATTCTTCAATTAATTTGAAAAATAAAGTAAATGAAATTCAAACTATTTGTTTATTGAGGAGGAAACAGAGCTGGCCATTACTTAAATTAGTATATTTTTCACACTATAGATAAGCTGAGAATTATTCCAGATTCACCATATATTGATATAGAAAAATATTTTATGCAATGCTAACAATAACAGCAATCGTCATTTTAAATTTAAAATCAATTTATTTCATAGCATACTTCAGAAATTATGTGACGTGTTATTAATTATAAAATGACGCTGTCTCATTTATGTGTTGATTCAACGCATAACAATTAATATCATGCAGTAACAAATAAGTGTATTACATCAGTCTTTAATTGTCAATGATGAATTTCTTTTAAAAAGTATTGAATGTTCAATTTAATAATAACAAAAAAATCAACAAAAAAATAATTTCGAAATTTTTAGCGGGCATTCACAACACTTTAAAAATCACATTTGTGATTTTTGACTTGATTTTTGCACCCAATTTTTCAAGTCTATAAAAATTTAAAGCCCTAAATGTTGTATTTTAAACTTTTGTGCCCCTTTTTATGTATTTTTACATTTAAAATTTTAGGCTTTAATGCAGAATAATTAATCAAACATAACTGTTTGAATGCTTCCTGTATAATATATATTATCCATCGATCCAATAGCTTCAAAATTTACTGTATATAATATCTTCTTTCAATCTTAATTAGTACAGTAACTAATCCTTTTTTTTTTCCATTTTGGTAAAATAAATTAATTTTGTGTTCCTTCGATTTGTTCGTTGCCAATTCTACATTATTAGACACGAAAGGGTCTCAACTGACCCTAAAATTAATCACTGAGGCCTTGTGTGACGTCACGCTGGAGACCTGGATAAGGCCAGGCCACTCCTCAGGCCGAGGATATAGATATATGTGGTGCAACAGCACTGTACACGCGATCCAACTATATTTACCTCAAGTGCTAAACATATACCTCTCGGAATTTATTGCCAAAACATTGCGTCTCTCCACTTCTTGTTATTATTGGCATATTTTTTTATCCATCAATATTCCTTTTAAGTTCTATTCATATATTATTATTTTCAACATGATATTATAAATACAAGCAAAGAGAATTTAAACGCGTTTTGATGAATGATGACCATTATTTGAGACTGCTAATGAGTCATGCCATGATAGTTTATACTAATTAATACATTTTTGTATGTATTTCAATTACATTTTAGACAAAAATGTGTAATAGTTATGCAAAAGCATTTGAAAATGCAAAGTTTTTAGTCCAGAAATGTTTAAAAAATGCTGCTGTTAAACAACAAGAAATTTAACACATATTGTCAAATATTAGAAAAAACACCAATATATAGGAATTAATTTAATGACTGTTTTTAAACTTTTTTTAATTGAAATATTTAATATTTTTCTAATTAAGGATTTATCTTCTTAATAAACACCTTAAAATATAAATTTATTTCAATTATATCCTCATATTCGAATACTGATTCAAAAATTATAAAATCTTAAACATATAATATAATATGAGCAAATGAAGCATATTAAAACCTTTAAATTTCAATAATAATTCATAATTTTTGCATGGTACTAATATAGCCACATCAATAAAATCATAGCAGGTTATAGACAGAACACCAAGGTGTAAACTTAGACATCATGATGTAACATGCCCCATCAGAGAGCATTGATAACAAAGTGATAAGAGCTTGGCGGTGGATATTAATATACTATTAATTTGAAATTTCTGTAAAGAAAAAATATATAATAATTCTTAATTAAATAATTATTATAATACGATACCTGTGTAAATAACTTGTTGTATCCTTGGCTGTATTGATTGTATCCTATCATATTAAATTCTTCATCATCTCTTTTCTGCACCATCGAGAGCTCCGTTTAAATAATAATTATAATAAAAACATAAAATATTAAATTGTAAAAAAATAAAGAAACAACATTGATCTCGTAGGAGACCTATAGTGCTGATAGTTGTTCTTTTGATATTCACTTCACAGAATTTTTTTTGAGATTTTGTTATGTTACATATATAATGTAAAACAAAAAAATATATATATTTAGTTAAAACTTCCACAAATTCTTGAGGTAAAACACAAAAACACAACTAAAACTATTAAAACAATAAATATAAGGTAGTGATTGTTATGGTAGACTTGTGATTTGAATGGAAGTTGATGTTAAAGTCACAATTTTCACTGCCTATTTCTCTCAAGCTTCCTGCTTGGCAGGGCAAGGCAGTGGCATCAGGCAGCAGGCAGGCAATGCGAAGGCTGTGGCGCCATAATGCGCAGGCGCCGATATTGATTGCTGGCACGAACACTACCGAGCGCCACCCTTGCCTCTCTCTCTCTCTCTCTCTCTCTCTCTCTCTCTCTCTCTCTCTCTCTCTCTCTCTCTCTCTTATAAATGACGACCTTATAGCTAGCATTAATAACTATACCATCTATGTACTCTTCAGCCTGCACGCTTGAAATTTAAGCTCTATTCAATTGAATTCTACATCTAACATACATTTTTTCTCGGCAGTGAAATTATAATTATATATAAAAAAATACAACGATGGCTGCTTTATAATTTCATTATTTTTACAATGTAAAAGTTTCATTTCCATTAAAAAAAAGGAACTATAAGCTTTAAGTATTTTTTTTCTGTCTGTCATTATTTTTATTTTTCAAGAAATTGTGAGCATTTCTGTATAAAACATATATATTTATTTTTTATTATGTCTAGGCAGAATTAGTTATTATGAAGTATAATAAATAATGTATAAAGTTTTATATGTTAAAGCCTACTGTATTGTATATACAAATATATTCTTGTTTCACATATATACAGCAGTATATAAAGGGGGTTGAAATACCGCAGAGCGCAGCTTACACTTGTTATATAGAAGTTGCACCACTGCATAGATTGACGCAGCAGAGTAAAATTTCTCATGTCGATCCCTCTTTTACAAACTTTACTTTATTAATGAGTTTTCTTTATTTAACATCGTTTTTCAATTATAAAGACAAAGTTGTGTACTTTATTGTAAATATTGATAATTATTATTATTTATCAGCTTAAGTTACAACAAATACTTCTATAATAATAAAAATAATTTATAGATAAATTCTATAACATTCAATTATAACTTTTATTTAATTAATATTTTATTAATCTCATTATTGCAGTTTATAAATTTAATAATTAATTAACATTACTATTTAACTGTTACATTGGAGATTGTTTGATAACAAAATTATAAGAATGATTTAATAATTTATCGATTCGGTTTTTAAGTATCTATAATTATAATTATCATAAAATGTTATCCTATATTATGATAATAATATGTATCTTTTTTAATCATTAAGTTTTATAAACTTAAACTTATACTATCTTTAGAACCAGTATATTTTGACATATTTTATGGATTAACCTCAGTTGATCGGGATTTCGCTGAATCAGCCCCCTTGAAATGAAAACACTTGCAAGGAACTTTGAACTCGTCATCAATAGATGGTACACAAATTTTGAAGTGGATTTGTCTGATTGTTTTTGTAAAAAATGAGGTAGAAATTCAACACCTTATAGACAGAAACCGGAAATGGAGTTGTTGTAATAAAACTGCCTCCTCGAATTTGCTCAAACCATAAAGCGATTAGTTTTAGAACATTTCTTGAATTTTTAAAATTTATTTCATTCGATTCCTTCTTACAGAATTTTCCTTTGACTCCAAAGTAAGTGAATTTAATCGTTAACTCTAGTCACATATAAAGGAATCAATAGCATAGTGTAATACATGCGAGTGTAAGACTCCTGAAATGCGGGCAACTTTCCTGACACAACTGTTGAAGCGGTTGCTACTCTGCAGGCGTTCAGCGAATAATGCGATACGAAACCTTTAATAAAAGTAATTGATAATGAATTAGTACGAATAAGCAATACATTTCATTGAAAAAAGTGTAACCCAAAGATTACAAAACAAACAATTATGTAATGCAATCAGTAATTAATAGCTACTTTTTCTTTTTGTTTCAAGTTATAAGTTATATCACGCAATTTTAAATTATGTAAATTAATTTATTCAACCTTATTTTTTATCTTTTTTTTATAAAAATAAGCTTATAATGATTGAGTATTCCTTTGAAAAAAATAATAATATTGTTAAATAGCTTAATTGGACTGTACAATAAAAAAAAATGTTATTGCAATGTAGAAGTATGTTAATAATTTTAAATTGAAAAAACACATTATATATTTTCCTGCGTTTATTAATTACCTTAAAAGTCTGAATTTTTAATATAAATATTACACACAGAAAACACAGCAATAGCAGAAAGAGTATTATATGTATTATATTTTTAACACATTTAAAGAGCTGCATATGTAAGGTTCGATATGTGAAAGTTTATATGGATCAATAAACTCAGCCTATTTCAAGTACAATAATAACAAGGAACACAGAGCAATTACGAGTGCAAAATATTATACGTAGTTATTATATGAAAACTTAATTGTTATTTTAATTTTTACAACAATTGCTTATTCGTAATGAATTCATGATTGTATATAGGGAATACAAAATAAAGTAAAAAAATATACATTAATATTTTTTGTGACGTAAAAAACTGCAGATCAATTGGATTTAATAACAGAATAATATTTTTAATTTATTATTACTTATTTCACTAATTTGTATTAGGATTATTGTGCAAATTCCGATTATTGTTATACCCCATATACTACTATAGATGAGTGTTGACATTGAACCCTTGTTGGCTCTTTTTATTCAGTTACTACGCCTGCTGCCATCTATCGACAGAAATTTGAACTAGTAGTATTATTTTTTCCCTTTTTCTCAGTTGAGAACACTCAACAATTAAATATTCAAATGCTTCTTCTTTTTTTTTTTTTTTTTTTTTTTTTATATATATATTTAGTACCTTTCTAGTGTGCCACTGTCATTCTCCTGTAAACAAAACCTATACACATCAGCATTATGTTTCTTTGTTTTATCATAAGAACATTTTAATTTCTCTCTCATCATGAGAATTTTATTTATTAAAAATTAATATTTAATTATATAAAATTTATAACCATGCATTCAATTGTTTATTAGTGCAGAAATTATTGCTGCATTATTATTATTTTTTAACTCATTATTTACAATTAAACGAAAAATAATATGTAGATTAATATCATGAAGTCTTTAAAATAATATTTCCATTAAAAAATTGTTTTCAACAATAATTTTCTTAACAAATTTTAATTTAATTACATACTCTTCAGTTAAGCTTTGTTTTTATTTAAAACTGTAAACAAAAATAGAACAAAATGAAGAAAATAAGCATTAATTTTAGTGCCGCATTCCAATTTCAAGTTACCATTTTCTCAATGAAATATTATGTATATATATGAACGCGATTGGTTATTTATTTACTTAAATATAACACTAAATTCAACAGAGTCGTACAGCCAATGAAATGCTACTCTCGGGTGAGTGCACCTCGTCGACACGTGTCACACGTGCCAACTACAAAGTCCAAAAAAAATCAATATCCATACTATCCTTCAAATAGAGGAAACTTCTATATATTATAATTATTAGTTGAAATTCCATTTTTAGGAAGAATGACGCCTGACGGTTGATTTTTCGATCAGAACAACCTGTATTTTATAGTTGTAATTGAAAAATAAAGTGCAGTAAATGATTAACAGGATCCTTATTTACTACAGTTGAGATCTAAGGCAGGTATTACACCATACAATTTTGCATACAATTTTTCCTTGCAAGAAAATTTCATCTCCATGCAAACAAATGAAGTTTAAGTCTTCTTGTAAGAAAAAATTGTATGCAATAGTTAGAAAAATTGTATCGTGTAATACCGGCTTAAGATAGAGCTATATACAATACTAAAACATTGATCAAACTAATATCCAGATATATGCCAATGATATGATCGAGTATAATTACTTGCAGCTATTTAAATTAATTATAGTCATAAAACGTCATCAATTAATGTTAAAAAAAATCAAGTTTGTTAAAAATAATTGACATTCAATAAATTACTATTTTTCAATGGAATTTTCTGCATTATAATGTTTTTGCTTAACATTAGTACAAAAATGTCTTATATCATGAAATAATAATATGAACTATAATATACAAAAATAGCTTAATTGTAATATAATTTATATAGTACTACTGACACGATACGTATGTGGTAATTCACATTGATGCATATTATTTGTATAGACGAGTCATAAAAAGTTAAGTAAAGGATTATATTTATTTTCCTAGTCATCGTAAAATATCACCCTAAAAACAAAGAACGTTAGAAAAAGTTAAATATTATGTCATTTTGTATTAATAACTTCATTTAATAGTGCCTATATTAATAATTAGTTGTCATTTGACGTCTAGGATACATTAAAACTACATTTAATGAGCATGGTATTATAAAATCTTTTTTAAAAAAAATAATCCTACATAAACCAATTGAGACCTTTTTTTTCTATATTCATCACACAAAAAAGCATCTTTTTGGAGGTTTTTCATTTTATAAAAATAATTCAGATAAAATATTTTAAAAACGAAGGTCACCATCCCCATCTCACCATGTGGACTGTCATTGACCTATATATGAAATTAATAATTAGGATGAGAAATAAATGTAATCAAATATAATATTGATTATAACAACTTGAAATGAATCTTTGATACATAAATTAAAATTTACATATTGAAATCCATTATGTTTACTTAAGAAATAATAAAATACATATATTTCCTACCTTTCTACGTGGAATTTTATAAGGATCCCTCCTCATATTTGGTCTTCTAGATCCCATTATTAATTATAATAATAACACGTTAACAAATTAAAGTAAGCACATTGTTGTATTAATACTTGGTGATGTTTCTACAGTACACCATGGACGATACCCCCCTCTGAGATTCGTTTGCTTCGCTGTTTTGTGCTTGCTGCTGCTCTTGGCTAGCTGCTACCGAGGAGCTGGCTAAAAATAATTATACTGCCTCGGGTCCACGTCTTCTCCCCACCCCGTTGCCGAGAGTTCGCGGTGAGGGCGGCACAATCTTCGTCACTTGCGACTTTTCATGCCAATCACTCGAACGTCACGCGTGACTCAACGACAACAAAACAAGTGCGTCACGATCGTAATGCACTTTATGTCAACTCTATAAATTTTATAGTGAGTAATTGTGATTAGTTGATATTGTTGGTATATTACGAAGAGCGGTGTTACCAATGTTTATTTTGTATTTTTAAATGCAGACATTTATATTTGAACTTATAGATTACGGTCTGCCTTATTTGTTATGAATATTTTAAATAAATTTGCAATTAATGTGTTCAAACCCCTAGAAATGAATTTTTGCTTAGATCTGACAGAATTTTTGTTTTAGGTTACTTTAACATTGAAACCCCATAAGATAAATATTTTTTTTTTTTTACTTTGGACCCCATTTTAGGGCTCAAAAAATTATCACAGCAAAATTTTAAAGGTACCATTAAAATCTGTGCCATGGCATGTTTTTATTAGGAATACGATTTTTCAAGTCTCTAATATGAAATTTTAGTTTGTAATCAAAAATCGAAAGTAACCCACGATTAATGGGATAGTCTGTAGAACTGCATTTCGTAAGATTGCGATTTTCAGAGAATCGGAAAGAACATTCATAAGTCATACGTCCGAGCAACTCCAAATGAGTCATTAACATATATCTTGGCTGTTTGACATGACAGCACAATAAACATGCTAAAAACAACAGTAAACTTTGAAATTAATTTTTAAGTTGATATATACACAGGAAAATTGCTTTACATTTTTTAAATTTAATTTATAAATGGTGCAAAAAAATTTATCAATCAATACATCGGTACAATGACGATTAAAAAAACTTTGAACTAAGAAACTTCAGCATTGTGTACATTGCATGATCATTATGATGATAAAGATGATCGTTAATTTCATAAAATTAATATTATTGCATAACTCCTTTAAGAATTTATTTTTACCACATTATTTATACAAAGCATTTTAACGCAGCATAATTAATTGGTGTGAATTGAAGTATATAATGATGCATTGATGTAAAATAAGTCCTTTTGATAATTGAATAATTAAGAACTTTAAAAAAATAATTAACAAGCAGCATTTGTCTTCCTTGTAATGCACATAGTTTAAAAAAAAATATTATATAAAGAACGTGCAGATGCCAATGCGAATAAAATGAAGCCTCCTCAATTTTCGAGCGGGACGAAACCCTCTTGCGCCCTGCAAGACGGCGCTCGGTGTAACGCACAACAGGCGTGCTCAAACAGTTGCATAACCTCTGACTCTGCAGGCGCAACTTCCATTTTGTTTATAATTTTGTTACGTTTATTCTTTCTTATTAATTTATTATCAGGCGCGGAACCAGGAGGATGGCTGGGGGACTGCATCTCCCCCCCCCTCCAAATTTTGGATTTATAACATGGGCAATATAGGCATTTCCCCCACTTCAATTTTTTTTCCCTTATGAAAGCAGTCCCTCCCAAAATTTGATTCTGGATCCGCGCCTTTTTATTTTTTGAATTTTAGTCGTTTTCAACAAAAGATGGCAACACCATCGATGTTGTTTGAATAATATATCAAAGTTATTGCTATTTTTTTGCTATTGGTAAGGAAATTTTGCATGTCGACAAGTTTACAAAGATTTATTTTTTCTATAATTATAATTATAAAAATGATTTTAAATTCTTGTAAATATATTCCATGCCTTATACGTCACTGACTTTGCACCTGATCTTATGTTGCACTTAATCTTTTAAAATTAAGTTGTAATACTATTTTCCTTACATAATATACTGTTTTATTTTAATAAGAATTTTAGCGATTTCCTTCCAATTACTTTATACTTTATTTTATTAATATTATTAATTATTATAAATACTTATTTATACATAGAAAAATTAAGATGTTTAAAATTTATAAAAGCACTTAATTTTATGAGAAAGTTGGACTCAAGTGTGCTGAATAAAGACTCAATACGTACCGTCTTATATGTAACATATTAATAGAATTATATAAGAAGTATGCATGCATCTCTTCAGTTTTCAAGTATTTTGTACTATAGTTACATGTCCTTGCGAAGGGGTCAATCAATATATTACTCTGATGCAAAAAAAAAGGGAGCTTTCGATATTGACTATTTCTCTTGCAAGGATGTTACATTTTTTATTTTTTTCTTCACAAGTTGATTTTATAGCTTCAGATTTGTTTCGTACCACAGTAACTTTTAGTAAAACTTTTCTCAAAACGTAATAATTTATTGTCTTTAAAACATATATAACTCAAAGTGGATATCAAACATTTTGCGATCATCAACTGAAGGGTCAAGTTTCGCTCGCGCTGTTCACGTAAAGCGAGTCAGTAACGTAAAAAATAATCAATTCTAAATTAATTGAATGCAGTTAAATAATTACTATAGAAGTAGTTTCTTAACAATGGTAACTTTAGTATTTTAAGCTTTCTTTCTTATTATTAATAAAATACATTTTACCACCCTCCCAACTGCGTGCTTTTATTTTGGAATAAGTTTTACTAATTTTAGAATAAAATTTCTATTACGATGTGATTCATAGTTATACAAATTTATATTATAATATATTCTTGTAGTGAACGAGGTTTATTTTTAGTATTTAAATTTCTTTAATACGCACATCGCGTGTCTTGCTGTTATGACGTATTGACTTATCCATTATATCGATCTTTCATCACAGTTATAACTTTTATGTTGACGCAACCTATTAATATTTTAACTTATTAAATTGATTTGACAAAAATACGACCTAAAATTTTCAGTAATCAAATAATCAGAGGATTTTATAATAATTAAAAGCAAGTATATATTTTGTAGCCAAAAACTATATACGCAATTTTATAATGTTACATCATTATTTCATAATGTATAATAATTAGATATTAAAATTATACTAATCACTTATATACGTATATACTCTATTATATTGCATTGTTTTCAATTTTCATTCATTTTGCCTTGATCAAGAAGTAAAATATTAATTAAAACTTAAAACCATGAAAACTGTAATAGTTAATTATAAACTTATAATAATTAAATTTAATTAAACACTATAAATTAAGTAAATTTATTAAAGTATAATTTAAATTGAATGCTTATAATATAATTACTATAAAATTAAGTGTTGAACAAACAACTATTTAAGGGCATTGGGTGTAGCACCGGTAGTTGGCAACACTGACATATCTTCACCATGTTAATTTTTGATCATTGCTCCTCGTCGGAGTAATTTTTATGCTAGAGCTAAGCTGATTGCTGTAGTATCAAGATAATTAGTAGCCCAAGTGCACAATTTGGCTAAATAAAGCCTGATTTAAAGAAAAGTATTTTTTAGTAATTTTTTAAATTTACATGCATTTTTCTAAAATATAAAAAAAATACTTTTCTTTAAATCAGGCTTTATTTAGCCAAATTGTGCACTTGGGCTAATAATTATCTTGATACTACAGCAATCAGCTTAGCTCTAGCATAAAAATTACTCCGAGGAGCAATGATCAAAAATTAACACGGTGAAGATATGTCAGTGTTGCCAACTACCGGTGCTACACCCAATGCCCTTAACATGCAAATAATAAAAAGGCCATTATATAATTAACAAAAAACATTTCAAGTACAAACAATTAAACATGATGGATTAATTTAATTTAATCTATACCAATTATAAATATATTTTTTATTGATTATTAAGACATCAATATGCAAATTTTGTAAACTGATATCACCACTAAATTTTTAAAATAAGATTGTAAAAAAATCAATATATTTTATTATTTTTTTATTCATAAAAAAGATGTCACCAATGTCTAAAAATATGGTTGTTTTAGTTCAATTTTTGTTGGATAGATGGCGTTTGCATTACTTGTTTTTGGTTTTGTTGACGTCACACTGCATAGCCACGTGCTGGAGAGCGCTGCGGCTTTTCTTCATTTGGGGGGAGGGTATAGGGGGGACGGATAAAGATCGCTTTTATTTCGATCTGAGAGGTCTTGAGCGCACTGTCCCCCTCTCCCCCCCCTCCTTCCTTCCCCCTCTCTTTACTTGATTAACAGTGCACCTTAGCTGCCATAGTAAAAAACTTTCTAAAAAAATATTTTACTGGTAAAAAATACATAGAAAATTATTTTTATGATATCAACAAAAAACTTGATTTTTTTTTTTTTTTTTTTTAAACTTAGAAGATTTTTTTTTCATGCATTAGAAATTTAATTTTATAAAAAGTGTTAAAAATTTAATTTATCATTGTTTAAAAATAGTTACTGTATTGCCAATTATAGTGTTAGCAGCTACTTCAAGTTCAAAATGTTTTAGTTATGACCCCACCGATTAAAATATAACCTTGGCCTATTCGAGGCAATCAACTTTATCTAACAATTTTTAGGAAGAAGAAAAAAATATTTAAGGCACTTTGATGCTTCAACCAGAGAGGAAGCCGTAGAAAATATGATTCCTCTTCATTTATATATTATATATGTATGTGTTTAAATTAATTATATTTAGAAAAACTAATTTTAATTAGAATTAAGTATATATGTTACATTTTTATGTAATAATTGAGTGATCCATGCTGTACAGCCTATGATCGAAATAAAAATTTGAATTTTGAATTTATTCATTGCTCGATCGTTTATTTTCTATGCCTACATTATAATATATTATAATGTCTTAATAATTAGCTGTTGTTACCTTGAAACAAAAAATACGTTTATTTTCTAATGTTAATTTGTGTGGAATGCAGATTTTTTTTTAAACATCAACTACAAATTTTCATGAAGTTTCTATATATTTTTTTAAATCATTAAATATAAAATCATAAAATCAAATTAAATTACTTTATTCTTTATTACACAAAAAGAAAATAAACGTTTTCAATATCCCTTTACACAAATATCATGCAGTAAAAGATGCACGTACTGGTATTATGGTTAAACTTTCAAAATTCATTCTATAACAGACTTAAAAAATTTGGGTATGTTATAAAAATGCAACGTGGAATTAAATTGTTTTATAACTTTGGAAACATTGCCAAAATATTGTTTAAAAGTTTCATCTTGCTGTGATTCTGTTTTAATTGTCATCGTCTTAAGGTAGAGATAATACGGATCAGCTGGCCCAATGCTAAAAAAATCCCATTCGTAAAAATTATGAAAAAAATTTAAAATGTTCTCCTCTACATCCCCTATCAGTAGGTAAAATATCAGGTATACAAAAACGAGCTAGTTTTCGAGTTATTAATTTTTGAAGTTGACTAATTTTACATGGAGAAATGGAACTTCCATGTTAAATTAGTCAACTTTAAAAATTAATAACTCGAAAACTAGCTCGTTTTTGTATACCTGATATTTTACCTACTGATAGGGGATGTAGAGGAGAACATTTTAAATTTTTTTCATAATTTTTATGAATGGGATTTTTTTAGCAGTGGGCCAGCTGATCCGTATTATCTCTACCTTAAGTCTAAATTTTTTCTTTATATAATAGGAGGTACTTCAAAGCCTAATATTATAAATAATATTCAAACCACAATAAATAATTATTAATAATTAATACAATTACAATTAGATCTTACTCTCGAAATAAGTTTAAAAGTAATTAAAACTCTATTTAAACTCTAATGCTTAATAATGTACGTATCAATGTCTTAATAATTCATAATCTCATAACTATGCTCTAACTGCCATCTCGTCAATATCTATATATTATGTATTCGCCTAAATAGTTTAACTGTAGGACAACTTCCCTGCATGCATTTGAAAAGGTAATCTTGAATTTCGAAATATAGCCTAATATTTTTTGCTTGTACCTAAATTCAAAATTCAAAATTCAAATTACATAATTATAATGTATAATTATGTCAACCGAGATTGCGAAGTGAAACCATGCAAATAATTATGTTCTTCATTTAATTGTCCCCAAAATTTGTTGTTTCTTTCTTGACTTTGTCAAAAACATTACGCATAAAGTATCAAAGTTACAATAAAAATAAGACCTCTAATCCACTTTAATAAGAATGACTTGTGAATTTGTTATTTGTTTCAAAGTTGATATGATTGGTGTTCGAATAAGGAGCATGCACGCACCTAAAAGACATCATATAAGAAGTGCGCATTAATGTTTAGTTTATTTTTGTCGTTTTATTTGTAATTTTAATTCTGTAAGTAGTCTCTGGTTTAAATATATATATTTTTATATATATATATATATTTAAATATGAAAAGGCGTGATATCAGTGGATCAGTGCAAACTGCAAAAAATAGAAAACAGTCGGATCGAGATTCTATTGACCCCGCATTTTTTTTCGTGAACTATTGAACTGCATGCAACTTCAAATAGCCTGGGAGATAAAAAAATATGTACTCTCGATCTGATGAAAAACGAAGAAAACTGACATGGATTATAGTATAATTTAACAGTCCATAATAAAAATTGTCAGAACATTTTTTTATATATTATATATTTAAGGTTCTTCAAGTTGCTATAATTAAAAGAGTCGTGTAATTTCATTGGATAAGGTATATTATGGTAAAAAGGGTAAAAACACAACACAAGAAGGGATGAAATTGCGTGATCTGGAGAAGGGGTCTCTCTCCCTTTCAGAAATACATGAAAGGTGTTAACACCCTGAATAAACCACCCCCTTATAACTTAAAATAACACACACCCTCTCCTCCTTCCTAAATCTTTAGATACAATTTTATTGGCAATTTCAGGGTCTATTTACTAAGAAATTTCTCATTTCCCATATTACTGAAGAAAATCATCGACATTCATAAACATGGAGAGTGCGAAGTTGCTGCTGCTGCTGGTGGTGGTGTTGAGCGTGGGAGGGCTGCTGAGGACACACTCCGCGATGGTCCCCTCCTCCCCATGCACACGCACACACAGCACGCGGTAAAAGTTAGAGAGTGTATGCATGTGTATTATTTGTCACGCACACGGAGGAGGACAGTGTATGTATGCTGCTGCTTTTGGAAGCTGCAGAGCCTCCTACGCACGCCCATTCTCATTTCCGGTATGCGTTGTCGCCTTCTTCTTCATACGTCGTATGATGGGACGTGAACGTCCCGCAAGAGAAGAAACGTTGCAGCAGCCTCCTTAGTATATCCTTAATATAATTTGGCCCAGAGCCATACGCAGCTGTAAAAAATAAAAAAAGCACCAATTGCATCATACAAAGATAGCAAAGTTCCAATTACTATTAAGAATTTTTAAAGTTCTTTTTATGTTTTTAATTAAGTACCAATGTCATCTTTAAGAATTAAAGTTAAAAAAATAAAGTTGTTAGTTATATTGAGAGGGAGAGAGAAAGATTTTCTAAATGTTGGTACAGATTTTTATTATGTAGTAGTTATACTCATATACTACGTAGTTGTATGATAAAGTTATCTTAATTAATAATAATCAGAGAGTGATTAAATTTTATTATGTACTTTTTGTTATTGCAAATTACAATCATTAAGAAGACATACACGTACCGATAATACCGATTTTTATCAAATTAAGAGATAGCAGAGAACTAGAAAAATCAATTTTATATTGCCTAATGATAATAAATATATTAATGAATATATATAAAGTTTCAAGGTAAAAATGTGCAATAAAAGAGATTACATAAAACAAATTATAGTAACATATTATATTTTTTTGTAAATATGAACAAAAATAAATAAAAATTAAAAGGTACATGCAGAAAATATAAAAAATAGAAAGTGAAAAAAAAAAAAAAATCACCTTAATTTAATTTGAATATTTTTAGATCAATTAGTTCATTATGGATTTTATTTAATAAATACACCTTTCAATTCATATTAAATTCTCCATTATATTATTTATTTTGTCAAAAGTCCTTTTCATAAATGGAAAACAATATATTTAAAAAAAAATATCAGTAAACCAGCACTCTCATCTAAAATTTGTAATAAATTGTTGTCCATCTATATGCATTTCTTTTCATTATGATACTGCCATAGCAGCCATATAGCGCGATGATTCATAGGTGCGTTGGCTCAGGACCTACTTGCATCCTCTATATGCACGACGCTGCTGCCGCATGCACACTTGCTTGCATACATGAGGTGCGGCTCTTCATGTATTAATAGTCCCTACACGCGCCACGGTTCGTGCCCGCCCCTCCCCTTTTTTTTGTGTGTGTGCATTGTGGGCTGCACTTCGACGAGTTCATGCACACGTCCGACAGAAATGCAATCAAAAATATCTGGGATGACGTAAAACTTTCAAAAACAATAAAAGTTACATTTTTATATTCTCGTCGC
Organism: Siphlonurus alternatus; assembly: GCA_949825025.1. Taxonomy (NCBI): domain Eukaryota; kingdom Metazoa; phylum Arthropoda; class Insecta; order Ephemeroptera; family Siphlonuridae; genus Siphlonurus; species Siphlonurus alternatus. Next base: position 28,857,511 of record OX463782.1, on the reverse strand, counting down.
ACCATATATATTTTGCTACTTAACAAAAAGTTTAGTTTTTGAAAATAAACATACTTTGTTTTTTATATTTTAAAAATTAAATACTAGCTGATGCAATATAAATACAGATTACTCATATCAGTAAATGCACACTTGAAATTTGTTCATTATTAATGAAATCAAACTTAAACTGATAATAAGATGTTAATAATATGTCATCTTTATCTTGAAATTTTACGTACATCATCACTATACGTTTACATGATGGTATTTAATACGTATCCTTTGACGACGGATAATGTTATTCTATTAGGTGTCTTCAACGAATACGTATTGAACACCGTCATGTGAACGTAGTGATAACAAATGACATCATAAACGTTACTCTGAATATATATAGTATGTCTGTTTTGTTGCTATTAAGTCTGTTCGTATAATTGCACAATCAATTTATAAATCAAGAATCAAAAATGATTACACAAGTAATATGTTTATGAAAGCTTCCTCTGATTATTTGAATCGTTTTACTGTTCGACTTGAAATATCACGTGTATATAGCTATAACCTGTATTACACGATATAATTTTGCAAATAAGCAATTTCTTTCGTACAAGAAAATTCAAGCTCCAAATATTACAAACAAGCGAAGTTGAAGTTTTCCTATAAGGTAAATTGTGAGCAACAATAGAAAAATTATACCGGCTAATATGAAGGCGCGTGTGATGAATTAAACATTTTTTTATGGATATAACTGCATTACTATTGCTATTAAAGGCATTGGGTGTAGCACCGGTAGCTGGCAACACTGACGTATCTTCACCATGTTAATTTTTTATCCTTGCTCCTCGGAGTAATTTTTATGCTAGAGCTAAGCTGATTGCTGTAGTATCAAGGTAATCAGTAGCCCAAGTGCACAATTTGGCTAAATAAAGTCTGATTTAAAGAAAAGTATTTTTTTATATTTTAGAAAAATGCATGTAAATTTAAAAAATTAGTAAAAAAATACTTTTCTTTAAATCAGGCTTTATTTAGCCAAATTGTGCACTTGGGCCACTAATTATCTTGATACTACAGCAATCAGCTTAGCTCTAGCATAAAAATTACTCCGAGGAGCAAGGATCAAAAATTAACATGGTGTAGATACGTCAGTGTTGCCAACTACCGGTGCTACACCCAATGCCCTTAAGGTGCAGTTTTTACCACATCGAAAATTGCAATCTCTCTGCTTTATATTAAGCTATGCAGCTGGAGCAAATGATGTACGATTGACGTTGATTATCTTGCACATGATACTCTTATATTGAATGATGTACTAAAAATAGAGCTCCACATTTTGATCCACAATTATGTTATTTTATACCGACAGTTAACTCTGCAGGCTTCAGCACAGATACTTTTATCCTTTTAAATATGCATGCAACCATATAATAAAAAATAAAGAATACTTGATGTAACTTTAGAGACCCAATCCTATATATAATATTTATATTAAAAAAAGCGGCGTCTCTGGCTCATATATAAGTTCCCCTATTACCTATTATAGATATATTACCTAAGTTATTTATGCAGATTTAAACTCTATTATGTTAAATATTGCTTACATTTTAACAATATTGTATTAAGATTATTCCTAAAAATGGCTGAAAATTAAAGACAGTTTCGTTTACACAAATGGGCATTCAAATTCTAAAACTTCGTTAAAAAGTTGAACTTATGTTAGAAATCTTTGAAAGTTTAATTTGTATTTGAAATTTAAATGAAAACGTCATGCAAAAACTTTGAATGCACTTTTGGCTACTTCAGCTAGTATAAAGTTTTAGTTTTTATTTATTCAAATTATTGAGCTGTATATCACATATCATTCAGAATAGGCAATTTCTCGAGAATCAAAATCTCAGGGCGTAATATTCATTTTAGCCCTTCCTCCGTCTTGATTGATTTCGCACACGGTTTTATTTTGTCCTGTGGTTAGGCGAGGTGTCATGAATCCCTAATCCGCCGCCCTACAACCCGCGCCTTATCATGACCGTGCGCTTATCTCACAGCTGTTTACCAAGCTTGGTGGTAATCTGTAGTTGTATTGATCAGCTTAACCTTACGTACACTTAAAATGGATCATTGCAAGAACATGGACTCACAAAATATAAAACGTTGCATGCAAACTTGGTTATATTATAACTTGCAATGAAATACTCTAATCCTGTACGTTAATCTGTATTTAACCCCCTTTCCCCCAGAGTATACAACATTTTTTTTAATGTTAGAAAGATAAGATGATTGATAAAAAAATGTAATTAGAGCTATATATAGAGGGGGCGATTCCTTGCGCTTAAGAACCTGCGTATACATCATTAGTGCATGCTGCATAAATAACATAAAAAAAGCACTATAAATATAGCTTCAAAACTGAATCATTACACTTTATGAATAAGAGAGGCTATATTTTTATATAGAAATACCTGCAAAGTATAGCCTTTATCACATTTATTTCAGTTTAGCAATGTCAGTTTCTCAAACTATAAATCAATATATATGTTTTATAAATTTAATTTTCATACATCATGATCTCTCTATTTATTTATTAATTCATTTCACCAATACAAAGCACAATATAATTACAAAAAAATAAAATAAAGGTGAAAATAGGATATCTTACAAGGAACTATTGAGCACCAGTACACATAAAGTGCAATGGTAAAATATTTTGTTTGTGGGGTATATGGAGAGATTTGGTGAACTCAAACGTTTTGGGGATATTAAAAATCTTCACATTCCTTAATTGAAGCTGCAAATCAAGTAGGAGTTATGTTCAAGTTACCTTGAGTTGCTTCAATCAAAAGTATAGTCTCTCAATAAAATTTGATGATGCTTGCAAACAGTTCCCTTGTGGTGCCAACCCGAACTGTGAATTCAAACGAACAAGTTAAAAAAAAAATGAGAACATATTATTAAATATAGTGTTTTTCTATTCTTTTTTTCCTATAACGCGTTAAGAAAATTAATGGAAGCTCCATGTAGGAATGGGTTAGATAAATAATAAAAAAGTGGCATTTCAAAATTTAAATATTTGTTGCACGAACAAAATTAGTTAATATAATTAATGAATTCTTTCCCATTTCTTACAAAGAAATGTCACGCTATTCCACAAAGATTGTAATTTTAACTATAATTAATAATAGCAAACCTTTGCTACTTGAAAATTCGGATGATACGTTAACTCTTGTTCACTCTTATTGATGAGGTATATTTTCTGGGGTGACAACTGTACGTCACTCTTATAAAGTAAAATAATTAGTAAAATAGTAAAAACTCTACAAGTAATATTCTCACATGCATTTTTCAACAATGGTAAGTATCCATCAGAAAAATTATATAGTCGCCATGTTCGTTTGCTAATTTTGACTCCTGCTACAACCACCGCGCATCGGCGCGCAACCCTTCGTAAGTAAATGGGAGGACAAAGGATTGATGATGTCTTCATGGATGCTGACCATTGGTTCATATAATTAAGTGATGTGAGTTTAAATCTTTATAAAAAAAAAAATTTAAAATGAATACAAAGAGGGGGGGGGGGGGAAATACTATTTAGAAAATTATATTGTTATGCTATAATTATGCCTGTTAGCTCAGTTTTAACATGTTATTTTACGGTATAGGTAATTATGTTACTGCATATGCATGTGAAATATATACTATGCTTTCTAGGTGTGTTTTTTTTTTTTTTTCCTCATTACTGGAGGCAATAATTTGTTTAATAACTGAGCCATAGACTCCGCCTTTTTAACTGTAATCGTAAATAAATATTTAAAAATTGCTTGTTTTCATTAAATTTAATTATTAACTGGTATTATCCTTTTTAGGATATACGTAATTATTTTATAATTTCGCTACAAATTTTATTCCTTATTTTTATTAGACGTTTATGTGCATTTAAGAAAAATTTAAGAAGCACTTAATTAACAAATTTCCAATTACTCATCTTAACCCGAGTCAACAGTACAAATGTGTTACACATTTATTTAATTACCCAAGTATATAATTTTAGAAAACTTGTCATAAAATACTGTTAATTGTAAGCCTCGTAATTTTTACAACTCTCTTAACACGAAATCTAAATTGCTTTCCTAAGTAAAATTAAGGTTTGCAACAACAAGAAAAAAGAAAAAAGAAGATAGCAAGTGCTTTAAAACAATTACTTAAAAAAATACAATGAGCAAACAAAAAGCAAAACAAAAAAAGAGTAGAAATAGCGTATTTTTTATACGTATTAGTATCGGATTCTATTTAAAAATAATAAAATACACTGAGAATTTGATATCTATTGTTTTAAAATAGTTACTATTGTATTACATATAATAAGAGTGAACTTCACAAGTTCACAAAACATTTCTAGTTCATTATAATTAAAGACAATTACCATTAAATTGTGTATGACGCGGAATATCCTTCTAATGACATTGTCCTTTTTTTTTATATAAAAACAACAAAAAGTGTACAAAAATTTCACGCTGATGTTAAACATTGTCACTTAAATTTTGTTGGGGCGAAATTCTCGAGCCACGGAAGTACAATTAGGCACCGCGAGGTATAAGAAGGTGGCGACGGTGATGTGAAGTGCAGATTGATCTCCGGAGTTCACTCTTTGGCATGACAATGCAGGAAACAGGCTATAGTTGAGCTAAGGTAAGTAACAACTACTTAAAGCTAAAATCTAAATATAAACATTACAAAAAAAATCAAAACTAAGATTTCATAACTTGGGTTACGATATAAAGAAACAAGAATGAATGAGAGATATGAGAACGAGTGAGATAGTATAAAGTAGAGCGACAGTCAGCTGTGTGTGTATTTGATTTACTTCCTATATAAGCAAGCAAGGCCTTATGTAATGTAAGCCTCTTGTCTCTAAAAATCACGTGACCATAATACTAGCTGCAGGACTAATTAAATTGTGCTTATTAAGGCGATTACTTTTTTTCCTTTTTTTTTCTCCCCTCTAGCTTGTATTTATTTTACTGCAGGTATATTTTTATAAACTACTGCTAGATGGTGCAGGCTGTAATATTTTTGTACTGCAGTCAATAAATTACGCAGTAACTTTAATTTAAATAAATTGAGAGTTCATAATATAATGTTTTATATTATCTTACAAAAAATTATTTATAATTATTGTAATTGTTAAAAATAATTTTCATCGTAAAACAAAAAGCAGTAGCCACTTACATTTCACGCTGATATCAGCCAATTTTATAGCCAACTTCCGGTCGCTAACTTGCTTCTAATTAGTTTGCCAACTCTGGTACATACATTTCCTGTCTTACATCGAGTCAGTGTTACCCCTGTAACGTAGCCTATCCTTTCAACGTCACTGCATGTGAGGGGAAGTTTGCCTACCCCGCAAGGCTCACATAATCATTATATTATATAATGACCATAATCATTTTTCTAATTAATAAATAATTAGTTAACTCATAAAAAAGTTGCCATATATTTTTCCCTATAGATATATAATACCAAATTTGATTTCAGTATACTAAATCAACCACAAATAATATTCTCTATGGGCTAAAATTAATTTAATGTATTTATAATATGACAAATTTTTTATTAATAACATTAATAACTCTTGGGAATAATTATGTACGAATAAAAAGTGTAAAGTCTTTTGATTTTGGATAAAAACAATTTAGTGCGACAATATTTTTTAAAGATAAATGTTTGAAAAACATTATGTAGAAAATATATGTAAACATAACAGCATTATTGATATTTATAACTTATGCCACAGATAAAGTTTCACAGTTTTTTTTTTTTTTTTTTTTGTACTTACATTAACAATGACTGAATATTATCATAACAATGTTAGTAAAAGTGATACTAATGGCAATAGAAAAATACACGTATAGAGTGCTTGTTGCTATATAATAATAAATTTTGTGAGCAATTTGCTAAAGCTATTTTTGCATTGCCGAGTAGATATGGAAAGTAGAAAAACCGGGTCTGACAAGAGACATTTCATGGCTGAGAATGAACTTAGGATAAGTCGGACAAAAAGATTTTCTTAAAAAATAAAATGGTAAACACTTTACACACGAAGAAAATCACTAAAGTAGAACAGTTCTGTTACTCGAATATTACTTAACTACTTTTTAATTACTGTATATTTTAAAACATTGTTAATATTTTTTGTCTAGTGTTATTCTCTATATAAAGCTACTTTTTACAACAACTTTTAATAACTTAAAATATCGTAAATTCTAATCATAGAGAAATTTTGTACTAGCTCCTAAACAGTTTTAATATTTTTATGGTGTCAACATCAAGTAATTTTTTCTTTTTATTTCTTTAGGAGGTATATAAATTTCAATAGTATAGCTCTCTCTTGCAACAGATGAAATATAGCATAGAATTATAAACAGTAAAACTATTACAAATTTAAATTTTAAAAAAACACATAAAAAATGTAGATCATAGACAAAATTTCTATTTTTTCCCCCTCTTCTTATAATACACATTGCATTTTTATAAGTTATAAATATATCAGAAACTTCTTTTCTATAAAAGGTTCAAGTATATGTAGGTAGGGAAGTTTTTTTTTTATTCATTCTAACTATTTTAAAGTTTAAAAATTATAGAATCAGTGGACTAACGATAGATACATTTATATATAAAAAATAAAAAGCTTCCTAGCATTCCTTGCGTCATGGAGGGGGTACAGCTAGCAAGTAGCCACTACATCGAGCAAAGCAAACGTGTTTCTAGGTGCCTAGCCTCGATCCTCCTATCTCTGTAGCTGCTCTTGCGACTTGTATGTGTGTGTGTGTGTGATTGAGAATTCAAGGTCATTTTAAAAGGCAGCTTTTTTTTATGTATAAAATAACCTGCACAGGTTGCTTTTTCGGAGTAGTGGGTCCAGCTTACAGCATAGCAGCATGGCAGCTTGCGCGCCTCCTCCCTCCTTATATCTCCCCCTTTTTTTTCTCTATATATTCCTCCCTCCTCAACTTACATACCTGTGAGACAAGCTCCTGTGCTCTCTCTCTCTCTCTCTCTCTCTCTCTCTCTCTCTCTCTCTCTCTCTCTCTCTCTCTCTCTCTCTCTCTCTCTCTCTCTCTCTCTCTCTCTCTAACTTTTGCGATCACACACTATGCAACAACAGCAGCAACTTAGGATATCTGATATAGAAGCTATAATTTACTATTTTATTCAATTGATTTTATACCTGTCCAAAAAGTTTAAAAGAAAAAAATATAATATAAGAATTAAAACTATTGATGTATAAAAAAAAATTCCAAATGAAATAAAATATAATTAAAATTTACTATTTTTAATTTTTATTTAATATTTAATTTGCACCCTGCAAAATGCAGAATATATTTTATGCACTACTCAACGTTATCATAATGTTGCTGATATAAATAAAAGATAATTTAATATTTTCTCTGCAACAACAAAATTGTAAGCTTATTAATTAAAATTTTGTAAGTATAGAATATGAGATTACACTATTGCTAAACAGAAAACTGATAACAAATAACAAAATCTTTAAAAAATATCTAAAATTTGCCATATTTAGACATGTCATACTATATGTGTTTTTTTTAAATGCAAATGGAAAAAATGAAATTTTTAATTAACAATTTGCAGTCTCTTGCTCACATATAACAATACCAATTGATTTCCCATCTTTGAAAATTGCATGGGTCCACTTTTAAAAAAAAAATAACTTTAATATTTTAATTTTTACTAATCTTTACTATGTACAGTCATCGTCTCTGAAAATTTTCATTTGCAGTCTTGTTAATCACCATGCCTTATGTTATCCTTAAAGGACATGGTGATTAACAAGGCTGCAGAAGGGAACTTTTCAGAGGCGCGCGAGGAGTAAACAATATTTTGCATTATTTTTATCATTATAACAGCTCACATATAATTATAATAAGTTTAGTCTGTTCGTAAATTTACAATCAAATGAGAATCAAGAATCATGCAGGTTCCCTTATGTATAGATGGTTCATCTGATTAATGATTCATGCATTGATTGTGCATTTAAAAACAGAACTAATTTAATTACATTTAATTATGAAATATATTATATTTGAAATATCACAATTCTGAGTGATATGAAATATATTAGCAATTAAATTAAAATATTAAAGACAGGAATGAAATTACTCAAGAGCATCACAACAATATATTGTTGTCCTTTCCATGTACACTTCAGCAAATTAGCTTCGGAAGTGGAAGGATTTTGGCTGAACTATTAACATGAAAACTTTTGCAGATAGCTTGAAATCTCTGCAAAGGTTCAGCTTCAAATTTTAAGTATATAGTCAAATTTGCATTCCCTCCGAAAGTAGCCGGAAGTGTAAGGTTTCTGGTCTTCCTATTCATATTTCAGGGTTTACAATTTCACACATAGGTCAGTATTTCTACTTCAAACCACACTGTAAAGTTTCAAAACTGAATTACAAACAGAAGAGCTGCAAATTTTACACTTCCGGCTACTTCCGGAAGGAATATCAAATTAAATTGACTGTAGAAAGTCCAAAAACCTCTCACTTCCGGCTACTTCCGGTGGTCATCTTAAAGCTGTAGATCCCCTGATGTATCGGCAACTGTTTGAACGTGAGAGTACGAAGGGCAGCGAGGGAAAGGGGTTGGCAACATGCATTTTATCAAAGTCCTTCAACCTGAAATGTTATCAACAACAAAAACCGAAAGCACTAGAAGCAATTATATTAACACAACCAGGCATACAATGCATTATCTGCATATTTTGTGACAAGTGAAAGAAAGAAAGAACTATTTAATTTTGGAAAAATCACGATACGAGTGACATTATTTAGTGTAATATGAAATACTCTTGTTGTATTTTTAAAAAGTTGTGATTAACAACACGCTAGTGCATGTGGTATGCTCACATTTTAACATATACTGCATGGCTATTATCTATATAATGTTTACTGGAGGGAAATAATATATTTTTAGATAGTAAAAATTCACTTTTAATTTTTTTTAAAAAAAGAGAGTATTTAAAAAGTCAGCCTATATATTATATAATATCAGGAATTGATATGTTAACAAACAAAAATATGCCATATACGATTGTATAATTTTATATTGTTCTAAAAGTTCCAATTGGATTTTCGTTCTCATTCGATCATAATTAGTTTTTATAATAATAGTGAATTATATGAACATTTTTGTTATTTAATGTTTTTCAACTCGATATATTATATATTATACATAAATTAAAGTTAATGATATTAAAATAATGTTAAAATAGTATCCAATAATTTAATTAAATCATAAAAAATCGATATAAAATTGTAAATATATATCAAAGTCAGATCAACAATTTTCGAAAATTGTCTCTAATAATGTGTTTGATATAAAGTCTAAAGTATCTAGAAGACTCGTGCTTGAATTTATTTTCAACCTTCCAATTTTATTATACATAAATATTATTAACATTATTTTTTGTTGCAATGTTATAGTGGCCGGCTGCAGCTGCAAGGCGTGATCGTCAACACACCTGCCGCTTCCTTGGCGTGCGCTAAGATGTGCTCACCATTTTAATTAGCGATCAGGACCATTAAAAATAAAATCAGCAACATTTTTATATACGTAGCAAACAGTTTCCATGCTTAAAAAATAAATTTTACTTTTTTTTATTATTATTGTTATTCAAGCTTTATTTAAGAGATGATGATTAATAATCTGTAACACAATCTTAATATCTTATATATATTATTTTAATAAGATGGATTTTGCATTGTCATTGTATAATTATGTAAGGGCATTGGGTGTAGCACCGGTATAGTTGGCAACACTGACGTATCTTCACTATGTTAATTTTTGATCATTGCTCCTCGGAGTAATTTTTATGCTAGAGCTAAGCTGATTGCTGTAGTATCAAGATAATTAGTAGTCCAAGTGCACAATTTGGCTAAATAAAGCCTGATTTAAAGAAAAGTATTTTTTAGTAATTTTTTAAATTTACATGCATTTTTCTAAAATATAAAAAAATATTTTTCTTTAAATCAGGCTTTATTTAGCCAAATTGTGCACTTGGGCTACTAATTATCTTGATACTACAGCAATCAGCTTAGCTCTAGCATATATAAAAATTACTCCGAGGAGCAATGATCAAAAATTAACATGGTGAAGATACGTCAGTGTTGCCAACTACCGGTGCTACACCCAATGCCCACTCTTTTTAAATGTAGTATTTATTATTTAATCCTACAACATATAATGTAAAGGACTTCATTATGAGTATTTTGTTATATACTACAGTACAAAAATGAAGTATTCATGATAAATATATTTAATGAAGTGTCGGAAATAGAACAAATGGCCAGAGATGAAAGTTGTTGGTGACTTTTTTTCCATTTGTTTTCTTGTGAAGTTAGATATAATATATATAGCGGTAAATCTACAAAAAAATATAGTTTAGTTCAAGTTTAATTGTTGGGTTTGTGTGTGGGCCGCATGATGCATACGCGCGGTCATACCTTGATGATGCCGGTGTAGTGTGCCATTTCAAGGCCTCCTCTCACGCAAAGGTAAGAGAGGGGGATGCTGCTGACCAGGGGTCACCAACATAATATGCAAAACCTGAAGTTGATGTTGCTGGTCAAAAGATTAAATTATTGTAATGAGAGAATATTCTGGATTTAAAAATAATTTTATTTTATACTAAAGGAGGTGGAGGATATAATATTAACCTTCTACGATGGTATACGTAAAATTCATAATGGGAGGTATTACACAATTTATCACTTATACCCCCAATAGAGTCTTAATTTTTATTATTATATATTATTAACATTATTTTGTGTGGATAGTACGCCAATCCTCCAACCAAAATGTGAGCTTAATCTATCCAAATTATTAATTTACCCCATTTATAGATTATAGAATGAACTGGACTCAATAAATATTTTATCAAACAAATATAATTTTGTCAATAGATGGCGCCAGTAGTTCTTCATACTTTTTTGCTATAACACGGACCACAGGTAACAATATACTCACTATAGCTATATAGTGTATTTATCTATATATAATACGGTACACTGAAATTTCATATTTATATTTGTAAGTGATAATGTCGTTGAACTCATAAAAATAAATTCAATATTTTTTTCTATAAATTAATTAGCAAAAAAATAGAGGTATACATTTGAGTATATTTTAACATACAAAAGAATCATTGATCTAAAGTCAGTATTACATGATAAAATTTTTCCTTACAATCAAATTTTAACTCCATTTGTACAAATAGAGTTAAAAAAATTCTTGTAAGGAAAATTTATATGCAATAAATTGAAAAATTTATCTTGTAATGCCAGCTTTAATATAGACAATAAAAATTATTGATTAAATTAATTCATTTTTGTACACTAAAGGTAATTACAATGACATTCTCGCGAGTTTAATGAACCAACCATCATCATCATCATCAGTATCAGCTTGAAGGCATCATGTAATTCTGGAGAACTCAAAAAGTTCCTCCACGCATGCAAACCACGTGACCACCACGAAATATTGCAATCACGCCTGAATAAATTTACCCTCTCCTAGCTACCGCATGATGATAATACAATCCACAGTAAAAAATAATCAAGTATTATAAACTATTTTTATATAATATTATCAAGCAACAACATTCAGTATATAGCGGCGGCATGTCTTTTATAAAAATTTCTATCAAGATTCCATAAAAATGATACTATTTTATATAATTTACTTCATGTAAAAGAGAAATAAAAGAAATTTTCAAATACATAAATGTATTTTTTTTTATAATAATAAATTAATTACATCGAAAATAATTTATCATTCCTTTGACACAAATGAAGTTCTAAAATTATTTAATAAAAGGGATGCAGCTAACAACCCTCATTATAAATAAAACAAAATATTTTTTATTTCAATGACGCAGTAAAAAAAAAAAAGTTAAACAATTTATTTTTAGATTTTAAAAACCAACAATGACATTATAATATATTAGAAGTAAAGATATTTTATCTTCTTAAAGAATACTTCATTGTGATTTGTAATGGAGCGTTGTAGGATAAAAAAAAAAGTGTTAAAAAGAATAACACTATAATATAGAATCGTTATTATGAATAAACAATGACTTATTAATGTTTTGTTTTAAAAAAATTATAATATAATATGTTATTATAAATTATTAAATTAGTTGCAATTCTAAGAAATAAAATAAATATAAAAAATATATTTGCATACAATCCCTCTAACTCAAAAATATCATTGTGGGTGGTCAAAATGATAATGTGATAATGTGACGTCATCAGTACTAGTCATGACTTTGACTATAATATATAAGATGAGCATGCAGGCAAGTGCTGCCAGTGCGTAAAAAGCTTCATCTGTAATGAGGAATTGAGAAAAGAGGATATATATAGGAGAAAGAGTATTTTTTTTAAGTAGGCGGTAGCAACTATATAATTTAAGTATAACCTTTTACTTGAAGTATTAGAAAACTGGTTTATTTTTATATGTATCTAATACGAAAATATACTTAAATGAGTTGCTACTAAGTTTGGATGTACTAGAATTCTAATACTTCAAGGTTAACTTTGTGATGTAGATACAGGTAACAGCAGCTCAGCAAAGCATAAAAAACTAACAGCCCAAAAGCAGATCTCGTTTTTATTTTTTTTACTCTCTCTCTCTCTCTCTCTCTCTCTCTCTCTCTCTCTCTCTCTCTCTCTCTCTCTCTCTCTCTCTCTTTTAAACGAGCATCCAAGTGAGAAGGTGAAAAAGCCGCGCCCATTCTTATAAGAGCACCAAGACATCATGGTACACCAACGATAGCAGGATTGATTTACTTCACTTATGTTTGTATACCGCAGGAAATAAACGCTCCATGCTTTTTTTTTATTTCTATATCTTGTATTATATATATAGTATATATATTAAATTATTATATATATATAGTTGTTATATTTTAATAGAAAATGAATGGAGATATAGCGGTGTGAAAATTGTGCAAGATTGAATGGATTCACACAAGCTATGTGAATGGGTTGCCACTGCCACGTTTTAGCCAGAAACTATAAAGATTTAATTGGAAAATTAATGGATTTATAAAAATTTATATTATGTTATATAAATTATAAATGTGAATGAAAAATTATGGTTAAGTTATTTCAAAATTTTATTGAAAATTACAAGAGCATGTGGTCATATAAGGGAGCGATGAACATTTTTATTACAAGTTATTTCATTATTGTAAGTTTTCAAATAATAAAATAAGAATTTGGTCTCAATGCATTTTTGGCTATTTTTCAAGTTAAATATACAGTATAATGTTTATTTTGTATAAAAATGTCTATTGATATTTCTCCTTTGTTTTTATTCATATGATAATTGCAGTAAATAAAAAGTAAATAAAGCCATTAACATTAAACTTTAAATTTTCATTATTAAAAAACTTGTTTTATAACAATTTTTCTTAAAAAAAAATGAGAGCATAACGCCATAAAGTAACATTTTTATACGAAGTTAATATTAAAAAAATACGTTGTAATAATATAAGTTTTTTCAAGGAGTCTAACAAACTTCAAGTCTTCGTTTTCTTTACGAAAGAGGGGAGAACGTAAAAGTACATTTTTTTTTCTTCTTATAACAATCCAAGTTGATGTCAGAATAATTATTATTTTATGGCATGCGCTGGTGGCGCTCTCTGGTGCCGCTGCAGTACTAGCTGCTGCTGGTGGGCCGGTAGTAATACCCCCCCCCCCCCCAGCTTGCCGGTAGCGGGCACGGAGAACCAGCGGCCGCGAGCGAGCGGGAGGGCTATCGATTTTTTGTCTTACATCTAATCGATAAGACATTATTTTTTTTTCCTTCCCCAGCTTGCTCTGTGCAGTGCCTCCTTTTTCTTCAAGCGCAAGACCTCCCTCTTTTCCCCCCTCCTTCATCGTTCTCTTCTCATATAGCAAACCGGGCAATGCAAGACATACTCTGGCGGATGAAATGGGCACTAAATTACATACATACAATCGAAAGTATAATAAAATATATTGTATAAAAACAAATACCAAAACGGAGAATCTTAACATTATTATTGTCGCATAAAAGTTTTTTTTTATTTAAAATATGAAATAATTGTAATTTTAATTATTTACATATTTTTAATAATTAATTACAATAATAATTTAATTTTTTCAATTTATTTCATTAGTGATAATCCTGACTATATTAAATTTAATAATATTAGTTCGCATAATATTTAATTACACTGTATATTTAAAGCTATAATAAAAAAGCTATATGAAAATAATAAAAATATACATAAGATAATAAATCTTAGTTAAGATTTACAATTAAAAAAAAATTGTAAGAGATTTTTTTTGCATGCAGTGGTATATAAAAATAATTAGAGAGTCATGGTGTCTTTTGTTCTCTATGCTGAAGGGGTTGCATATATCCCAGGGGCCAGTTATATTTGCCAGAGTGACGCGCTAGGGGTGTGAGAGGAGGGCTAATTATCTGCTAGGTCGTGGTTTGGCACGGGACGGTGGACGGGGGGCGGTGGCTCTCGCATTGAAGAAGTCGCGGGCGCGTGCAGGCGGAAACGTTGCCGTTACACCAGCAGGGGGGCCGTTCTCCTCCCCCGCCCCACTCCGTCGCCGCCACTACTGCCGCTGGTGTTTGCAGCAGTGAACCAATTAATTAGCATCAGATGGGTAGCTTGATAAGCCGACATTTACTTGGTGCTTGCAATCCTCTTGTTTGTTTATAAATATTTCTTTTTTGCAAATACGCCAATGCAGTATGTTTTTTATTATTATCATATCTTAATTAATATATTTTTTAATTAATAATAATATATATATATAAGATTATTATCTATTCTATATATAGTGATGCAGATAGAGTTAAGATTATAATATAAAGAAATCTTTTTATTAACTAATTACATGATTTTTATTGAGTTTAATGAATATTATTTTAAATTGTATATACATTTTTGGTATTACATGCATTGTAAGTTAGCGTGACACACATGGGATGATTCACAACGACTGTAAAGTAACCAACAGTGCGGCACAAAATACATAAGTGAAAAGTCTGTCATTATTCTCTAATAATAGAAAAAAATAATGTCAACAAAGTAACAGCACTATGTATGTTATTGTTTACATTTTTCTGAAGTCTTTCATAATAACATTTTCCGTAAAATAATAAATTATTATACAATTTTTTTTGTATATCAATGACTTTTTTAATATAATTCCTCTTGTAGTTTGACAATATATCAATTAATTGTAAATATCTCAATTCAAATTGTTAAATAATCTGATTTCAATTGATTTTTTCTTTAAATTCTAAAATCAATTTAAAAGAAAAACAATCGTAAATCATTTTTTTTTGACATGAACAGAAAAAAAAAATGTGACGATTTTCTTTATAATATTTTTTCAAAATAATGTCTTTATATCTTTATATAAAACGTTATAATAGAATTGTGTATTATAATATATGGTGTCATCACCATATATTATTAAATTTCATTCTCATTATAAGAGGTCAATTTATTTATTAAATTTAACATGACATTGCTGTTTTGCTGCAGATAAACAATATAATTAGCCATTTATTCTCGCATGCAGTATCAATGATATTCTACACTACAAAGCGGCATGCAGAGGGACCGGCCGGGCGTGTTTTTGTTTCACATAATGAGGATGGGCTGCTGCAAACTCCAGCTGGACGCAATGCAGTAATCTCAGACCCTTCTTTGCTCGTAAGCTATTTTCTTCCTCTCTAGCTCTTATGCGTATGGGGTATGAAAAAAAATTAGCAGAGTTGTTTGTTTTTTTATATTTATACTGCACCATAATTCACCACAGACTTTTCTCTTCTTGTTTTTCTTCTCACTGCAATATATCTGTATATATATTATATATATATAGAAAAAAAATAAAACCCATAAAGAAAATGCTATTTTCTAAAAGATTTAATTCAAAATAAGAATCTGTGATAAATGGTTTTATTTTTTTTTTAAAGTTTTAAAAAATAAATTTATATAAATTTAAATTAAATCTTTCGCAAAATATATACTGATTTAGGTTATTATATAATAAAAAAAATGTTTTTTTTAATAAGTTTATTCTCAAAATTTGTTGTTATGAGAAAAATGTTAAAAAGCTGTCTTCTCATTATTCCGATCAGGAAATCGACGAATAATGAATAGATTTTTATGTCAAGTAGTTGATCTAAAGTCTTCCTTTTTTTTATTTTCCTATCGTATCCATACATGGTCACGATTTTTTTTTCTTTAACGATCCTTTTCCCTTTCCTTCCTTTTCGTATTTCCTCGAATCTTGGGAAACTGCTCCGGTGGTTCTCGACTGTGGTACCGTGAGTGCCGCTCGCGGTGCCCAGCATCTTGGTGGTTGCCACCAGTGTTTTCAGCACCAAGTATTCGCGGCATCTGCACCCTCCCCTTCCATCTTCTCTCAGCCTCCGAAAGAGAAAAACAATGGTGCCTTTGGACCATCACATGATTACATGACCGTTCAAACTACTAGCTTCAAAACATCCTTTTTTATTTCATGGATATATTATATAATAACTTGGAAATAAAAATAAACGTGTGTATTATAATATAATATTCAATAATATAAAGAAATCTTTTATAAAATGAAAATATATATGAATGAACCTTTTTTGTCAGTGACTATTATTATTTGACCTTTTATACACCATTTCATTAATAGTTACAATGATTTAATTTAATTATAGGCCTTTTTAGTATATGTTGACAATTTTAATATTTTTTTATATAAAGTAATTGGTACGTCTGATACGAGAAATGTAACTCATTCTAAATTAAGTTGATATTAACTATAATATTAAAATTAGACAAGTTTCTTGTATTGCAGTAATATATTATTAATATTAATAAATTTAGCATGGAATTGTGTAAACAACAAATAATAACTAATTATATTAACATACAGTATTAAACATCCTTAACTCCTAAACTAAATAAATTAAAACGTGTGGACCATGCATGCATGCAGTTAGAGACGTGATGTGTGACGCAATGCAGATTTTAATTTCTTGTGCTGCGGTCTCACCCTCTCCTTTTCCCAAAAAGTTAATTAAATCTTGCCTGCAGAACTACTAGTATATAAAAGTAGAATAATTTCCTTTTTACTACCTCAAAAAATTGCAAATCTGCATCAGTCTCATGAAGCTGCATATCATGCTGGGACAAAGTTCTTAATGTCCATGATGGACCTATAATTTTCTCATCTCCATCCTAAACAGAGAAGAGGTAAAGGTATATCGTTCACATGATGTCCCAAGGTATGTTCGAGCAATGCTCTCAGACAGAGCATGATGCAAACACGCCACCATGTTCGTGGTACAGAATCTTAAATAGAAAGGTAAAAAAATTATAATAAATTAAAAAGAAAGGGGAAGGTAAGGAACGAAATTTCAAAATAATTATTTACATAATTTGTCCTATATATGCTAAAATATGACTGCAGCACCATCAAGATCCATCAAGAGCGAAGAACTGTCATCCGTTTCGTCAAATTAATTATATGGTTTTGCTTTTATATCTGACGTCACATGTCTAATCCTTATCTAAATTTAATTTTATTATGACTATTACGCTATAATTGTACTACAAATAACTTTAAATTATATTTTTTTAAATAAATAGCATAAATAATATATCTACACGCAAATAAAATACAACAATAAAACAAAACAAATTATTGTATTTTTAAAAACTTTAATAATATAAAAAGGTTGATATTTCTAGGAATCGCAATTTCAAAAAATAAATACTGTTATAAATTTTACCTAAAACATAAAAATATAATAAAAAAAAATATTTATAAAATTAAAATTATTAACATTTTCTTTTTAAACCGCATATAAGACAAACAAGGTATGTAAAAATGTTTTACGCTAAAGTTTTAAAAGATTTTAAATAATGAAGTTAGTGTGTTATCTTAAAGAGTTGACAGCCCATTATTATATAAAACGTTGAAACGCGGCTGCATTGCATGGGACTAAAAACCTTTGATTAAATTAAGAGGTGTTTCCTCCCCATCTCCTCCTCTCCCCCAGTTACCGACTGCCTGTGGTAAGCATGCAGAAGGGTTGAGATGAAAAACTAATTTAACTCGTCGTAAAACGGAATATCTGCTTTGTTTTGTGTGTGCATTTCTAAGAAAAATGACGTAATAATATACCAACAGGAAATGATTAAACGATAAATTGAATACAGATGGATATTATAGTAGTAACTATGGAGCATGCATATAACTTCAATAACAAAATCTTCTACTCATTGTTTTGTTAAATTAAATAGTTCTTAGTAGAATTAAATTTGTTGTTTTAACAGGAGATATAATCTGAATTCTGAATATCAAAAGATATCACAAGTTATTTTATAATTTGAATTTTGTTAGTGCTTGTTAAAAAAATCTCTCTCTCTCTCTCTCTCTCTCTCTCTCTCTCTCTCTCTCTCTCTCTCTCTCTCTCTCTCTCTTCTCTTAAAATTCATTTAAAAATTGTGACGATAAGAATAAAATATTATAGCAATTAAATTTTTCTGTTTCATTTTATTTGTTATACAATGTAAATTCTTGAATAATACGTTGATACAGGTATACAAACTGCATCACACTGTTTTTGCAAGTGGTATATTACGTTGGCTGAACTGTGTTTGGCATGCTAACCGAACAAGTAGACGCTCAACATTCTTAATGTTACCTGAGACCATGACCATGAAGTGTTACTAACTTGCTTTTTTTGTATATCATAATGTTTATTTTTTGTTCTTATCCCAAAATTATTTTACTCTTTTCTCTATATAAGCAACAACAAAAAATAAACAGATTATACACGTTGCAGTAATACTTCATGCGGAGAAACAAATTATTTATTTGTTTATTTATTTTTTTTTTTTTTTACTTTGTCAATGCAATTAAACATTGCAAAAAGAATTAGCAGTTCATGCAAAAACTTTCAATAAAAATTTAGGTATAGGATATATTATATTAGAGTGACAAGTTTTTTTAATAATATGTTAAGTAAATATATTATAAAAATTTGGGAAAGGTATTGGAATTAAAAGTGTTTTAGAAAGTATTAATTGGTTATTTTTTTAATTTTTTAAAATTATTTCATAATCAATATAAAAAAATGTATAACAAAAAATATAAATATCAAGTCAATTAAATTTCGTTTTGTCATATCATAAAACATTGATTTTTTTTTTACAAAAATATATATTATTTACAATAATATTTTCTATCATGAGTTGCATAAATATTATATAATATAAAAAATTACTTTGTTATGTTGCATTTAATTTGATGTTACCTGTACTAGTGTATGAGAAGGTTATATATATTATTACAGCAAGCAAGCGAGCAAAGCAGCAAACACTTTTTTGAAGGCACAGGAGAAGTGGCAGTGTTTAGTGCGCTGCCTCACGCACACACACTCTCCTCTCGCCCAACTATTCACCTGACCAACTAATGAGGTACTCATAAGTATTAAAATATTTATATATACTATATGTATAATAAATTACCTATAGGAGTACTTAATAATATAGACTTACTATGACGTAGCTACAGTATGTTGGTCGTGTTGTTGTTTAGAATTATATCTAACTATTTACTGGGCCCTGCGGCACACCGAGCTCTGTATATATACATTTTTTTTATTTAGGAGAAAACTCAGTGTTAATGACCTATACTTCCTTACCGCTTGGTCTTACCTCTCATACACAAGCTGCTGATGATCATCTCCAACAAATATGATGAAAATTACAACATTGTATGGAAATATCATCATGATTATAATCGCAGGTTATTATTTAGTAAAAAGTTTTTTATTTGCTTTACTGATATATAAAAAAATATATGTATTCAATTGTCACATTTTTTTCTTCTTAGAGGGCATTTTTAATATAGCTTCAAGGTCAAAAAAATGTATGTAACTACCTGTCCAAAAAATAAAATATTGTATTTCTTCATGCAATTTAATTCACAAGGTATTTACATTGTACTTAAAAAGTCTGTTTACTAACGTTATTTTTTTATAAATGAAAGTCATACAGTAGAAAAAAAAAATATATATAAACGAAAATTTTGTATTTAATTTCAAATAATAATATATTATTACTTGGTGTAAGGAAAAGTCTTAACTGACTTAACTCGATGTAAAGAAAACGGTATACACGAGAGATTTTACTTCTTTCTTTCTCATCAAATTTCTGCCATCATAAATTAATTTATAATTTTGGTAACTACAACATGAAGAAGTCACTAACCTACTGTTTATTTTATAATTATCATAACTTGTCTTAATTTCTTGCAGGAGGTTGTACCGTTGATAGTACATGGTACCTAATATAAATAAATGTAATGTTATTCTTATATAATGAAGTATTGAATCCAAAACATGCACAATATGCAAGAAACTGTCATGTGAATGCAGATCTAAATTAAAAAAAATATTAATATCAATTTCATTTAATAATATTTATTATCAATGTCATTTTTTAGTGTGCTTTTTCCACATTGATAGTTCAGATACCGTCATCTGATGGAGTATTAAAACTTGTCTTTATTAACTATATACTATATATACATATTATATATATATATAATAAGATTTAAAAATATATTTTATATTATATCAAATTAACGTAAACCAGAAATGAAAATATACCATGCTAATTTTTTTAGCAAAACTAAACCTTCTACCTTAAGTTTCATATATTATGTTTAATAGAAAGTTGATACCTTTATAAACAGACAAAAAAATAAATGTGCAGAATTTGAACGGAAGAATTGATACGCTTTGATTTATTGAGACATCATTATATGTATATAGAAATCAGTATATTTTTTTTAAACAAAAAATAAATTAAATTCTTCTATTATATTATAACAACAGATAACACCATTATTCTATAAAAAAAAAATTCTAAAGTATAGCTTAGCTATTTATAAGGCACATGCGTGAAATAGTGCAATATATTATAATAAAAATCTATACTTTTTTCTTTATTCTTTGACACCTGAATTATTCAATTTGAATAAATTTTAAAATATAATTTTTCTTATAGCAAAAGTGTTATTTTTTTTTCTGAAATAAATTTGAAATAAATCAAATCGTTGGTGAAAAACAAGGGTGTTTGAAATATGTGAGAAAATACCATAGGGCAGCTGCAATGGACATTTGCAAGAACTATAAAATATATATTGTAAGTAAGGGCTATAAAGAATTCATTAATAATTTCTTACACCATGATATTTCTTTTGCATACACATAGAAACTTAATTATACTCATTACATGGTCTTAATTTATTTCACAATAAAACATTGTGGATATTGTCATTAGTCTCCAATGATTTAAAGCTAATGATAAAGCTCATTAATTTTGTTTTTATTGGAGAGAGAGAGAGTTGGAAAGAGAGTTGGAAGAGAGAGAGAGAGAGAGAGAGAGAGAGAGAGAGAGAGAGAGAGAGAGAAACAACACTCGCATGCTTATGATGGAAAAATGTTGTAAAGGGATAAATAAAAAGCGGAAAAAAGTTTTTCCATATACAAAAGGCCATTGAAGAATCCGAGCAAATTTGTAATTTGTATAGCAAATGATTTATTACCTTGGGAATTTTTGTGTTGTCTCAACTAAGAATGATAATTTTGGTTATATGAAACATTGAGGGTGATTTTAGATAATCCTCTCTCTCTCTCTCTCTCTCTCTCTCTCTCTCTCTCTCTCTCTCTCTCTCTCTCTCTCTCTCTCTCTCTCTCTCTCTCTCTCTCTCTCTCTCTCTCTCTCTCTCTCTCTCTCTCTCTCTCTCTCTCTCTCTCTCTCTCTCTCCCTATATATAGAGTAACAGCTTAAATTTAGTTTTGATTGCTGGGCTATATCGTTCTATGACGTGAATAATACAGTTAGTATATAAATATTATAGTCATTACCTAATCGTAATAAAAACATAATCTTAAAAATAAAAAAAAACACTGGAGGGGATTCATAAGTATATATAATAATATAAAAAAGCCATCATCAGGCCAAAAGTTGTAAATTAAAGTAAACCCTTTATGCATAAAGTAAATGAATATGATATAAAATTAAGCATAATATCAACATCTATATATTATAGTGTGGAAAAAAGTTTGTTTTTTAAATACTTTATAAGATTTCAACTACATATAATATTAATAAATGCAAGTGATTAATTCGAGCAAAAATAATCACAATTTTAATGTTGTTAGATATATATTTTTTTATATTTTGCAGTAAGTTATTGAAATTACAGAGCTTTTTTTTTTTTACATCATTTATGTGAAATGTGAATTTTTAGAAAACCTGCAAGCATTATAATCATACACTATGCGTTATAGCATTAATATATGCATTATCATGCAACTTTTTTATTGTTTCCACTGATTGAACTTCAATGACAGATAGGAAGGTATGTACTGTACCTTCCTATCTACTTAACAGTACTGTTGTACTGTTAAGTACTGTACTTGTTATAGTCGTAAACTACCGCCCGACTCTTCGAAAAATCATATTTTTCATAATTTCCATTATCTGTTATAATAATATATGATCAAAATGAGCAATTAATATTTGGTGAAGTTTCAGAAATGTTATATAGTATTATACAAGAGATTATAACTTATCTAATGTCATAAATAAATTAGAATTTGTGAGTCCTTTCATTTATTATAAGAGTGAATGGGAGAACCCTGATAACCTCAGTCAGTTTGGTCAGACGTTACAGTTCCCGAATGCTTCAGTATATAAGCTACCAATTAAGATTATGGCAAACGTGGCGTTGCCCAAGATCAAACTTACGAGCTTTTAACTATGTATATAAATATTTCAGATACGCTAACTACTTCAGCACGTTTTAACTTGCAAAAAAATTAATACGATTGTAATTAATATAGTATACAATGCTATTTCATTATTTAATTATAATTTTTTTATATTAATTTGATTGGTAAATTTGTTTCATTCTCTAATACTGGAAATTCTACATTTAAAGTTAAGTTCTTAAACTTTTCATCAAGATTAAGTCATCAATTTTAATGGAAAACTAATTAATGAAAAGAAAAGATAAATTAAATATATATTTAGAGGTTTTGGTATACTTAAAAAAATATGATAAAAAATTATGAAAAATGACTTTTAATACAACATAGTAGAATATACTACATATAATTATATTTTTGTACTTAATTCAAAATAGTTAAATATTTTTGTCACACTATTATATAAGGTGTTTATTCCGTTATTTAATAATCTGATTAATTTACACATAATATTTATTTATGATATTATAAATAATTCAGTAGTATAAGTTAATTATTATGACAACATCCATTGCTCTTTTTCCGGTAGTTAATAATATTATTAAAAAATGTCATACACTCGTCATATCATAATAATCATGGCATAAGATAGTGGAAATTTAATAAATAAAACTCTTTGACATAAAAACACCAGTCACGCTTATAAGAATAATCTTTATCAGAAGCAATCTAAAACACTGTGATGATTTTTATCAAATAATATTTATAGTAAAATTGCCTTTCATTTTTTTTTTTTTTTTTTTAGAGAGAGAAAATTTGATATATTATATTATAAAGTTTATAAACTGTGTAAGGTTAAAAACAATTAAAAAAAAAATTGAATATTTCAAGGATTCAATAAATTGAACTTGCTTAGTTTTTTTTTTTTTTTTTTTTTTCAAAATCACTCTCACCTGCTTCTATTATTTTGCCAGGGACGCTGATGTACAAGTTCATCACTTTAATTGACCTGACAGAAGGTTAGGTGCAGGCATTCCAGCATGGTTAGTATTACCTAATTAAAAATAACGCTGCTCGAGAAAGAAGGTAGGGAAGGAAGGAGGGTTATAAAATAACGATAACACCTAATGAATCAATTTTTTAAATAATAATTTAATAGCAAAGGTGTAGAAATCCAATTTAATGTATAACGTAAATAAATTTCAAGTTAATTTTTATTTATATATTGATAGAATAATAATTTTAATTAATATGATAATATATATATATATATATATATATATATATATATATATATATATATATATATTATATATATATATATAAAAACTAAAAAACTTTTAACTAAAAAAAAAGTGGTCTAATAATTTTTTTGACTGTTAGATTGCATGCCTGTAGGTTCTAATGTAATGTAATTATAGAGTGTATGAAAGTGCCGTTATATTAAAATTTAAGAAAAGTTCAAGTGATAAAAAATATTCTTTATTGCACTTTATTAAAATATTAATAATTGTTAGAATACCGTAATAACTTGTACTATTACTATCACAGATCCGTGCTATAACGTTATGTAAAATTATGTTTAATTATAAAAGTTATGCTAATTGTTAATTCCAGAATGAATAAATGCATAAAATTAATATGCATTTGTTTATTAATTATATAAATTTTCTCAGATTCTCAAACTGTCTTTATCTTTACATTGTCAATAAAGTCATCTCAGTAGTACAGTCAGTACACAAATTTTTGCTACAATTAGAATTGAAAAAGCAAAAAAGTATCATAATTATTAATAATTTTATTTCAACATATTGCAGCACGCAGCAAAATTTAATTTTATACATTCATTAACCTTATTAGGTCGGAAAAACATGATACAATTATGCTAATTAATTTTCCTTGTAATAAAAGTTTCTCACCTATTATCAATAACTTGCAGACATGAACTTCAAATACATGTTTTATTAAATTGTATGAAATTTTCATTTATGCAGATCACTGACAAAAGAGGTGCGAACAAACGTTTACTGCGTTTATTGAACATTTTGAAAATTGCATATTTCGTCATCATCATAATGCATATATTTACTTTAGTAAATATGCTATAAGACCATAATTATACATACAGTACAAGATAGCAGGGTCTTATAGCAAGTTCATATTCTAAATTTGACTAGAAACTACCCATTCGATTCGAGTCTCTTAGAAATATATACATTATAGTCAATAAATTACTTAATAGTAGCATACATTTTTTTAAATAAATTCCATTAGAATGAAGCTAAATAAATTTACATTTATTTCCTAATTAAATGTAAGCTATAATTTTATCATTTATTTATCATTATTTTATTTTAAATATAACAAAATAAATTATTTTAAAAACGAAATACAATTTATTCGTTGAATGAACTTTAGTACACGACTTTTGACAATCGGAGCCTAACGACCTTTTTCTTTTTGTGTGTATCATAAAAATAAATCTTAAATAAAAAAATAAAAAATCGTGTTGCGTTATATCTAAAAGTATATAAGCTTGCAGCAGTGCAGAGCAAAAGTTATAAAGACGTTCGGTCACACAGAGTTTTGATATATAGAAATTGTGTAGCAACCTGAATGGTGATACTGAAAAACTTAAATCTATGAGTAAGAAATTCAGTTAAGCATAAAAAAAAAAACTAGTAGAGCCTGTCAACTATGAGTAGAAAATATTATACTTGTTTCTTGTAGAGAACACACCTTGAAAGAGCAAGTGAAACGAATCCTGCTTGCTGTTTAGACTTTCGTGAGAGAATAATAGAGCAAATTTTGTTTGGTGCGACTGGTGCGAGATTATTAAATGAAGCATTGCAGACGCATCGTGTTTATAATAAAATTTGTATCTCGGATCTCTGATGTGTGATTTAGTTAGCTTTTTTATTTTTCCTTAAATGTTTTGCATGACTTCACTTTGGAATTTTTTATTCCATTATTATAATAATATATTTTTATTATTTTTATAAAAATTAATCAATAAATATTTATATTTAATTTATAATACAATTTTTATATTTATTTTATAAATATAGTTAATTACAGTAAAATTAAAATGGTGTATGCATAGGGTATAAAAATTTAAAAAAAATTATTATTTTTTATGTACAGGAATGATTTTTGAAATATAATGTGAAACAAATCATTAAAATTATATTTCATTTATAATTATATATAAAATTTAAATTGATGAGTTGTTAAGCAGGGATTTTTATTAATTTATCATGTTTTTGTTAAAATTATATCAATGAAATTTTATAAAATCCAGAACTTTTAAAAATATCACCATTAACTTAAAACAAGGGAGCAAACCTTTCAAAATTCCTAATATACTGTAAGGTTGAGCGTGGCGCAGTACATTGACCGGTTCTCGTTAGATCACCGAAGTCAGGCTACGTCGAGCGTGGTTAGTACTTGGATGGGTGACCATTTCAAGTAAAAATTACGTTGCTCCCTTCCAGGGGTAAATTCATCTCGCTTTCCACCCAGTGCAGTGATGCACTTGTGTGTGGTTCCCCAGGCTTTGGACATCGCTTTGGTCCATTGAGAAAAAGTAGAGGTGTCCGTCCTGACTGAGGTTTTCCACGGTTCCCTCAGTCTCACCTCAGCGAATGCTGGGACGCATAGCATGCAGGCCGTGGCCACTATCCGTTCCCTACCTTATCCCTACCCAGTACCCCGCCGCGAGCTGTAAGCTCTTAGGGGTGTATCCTTGTAAAAAAAAAAAAGGTTTCATCTCTTCTAGAAAAATCTTAATCCACCCCTCTCCACAACTCACCATCATCAGTGATAAAGAACAATATAATTTTCATCTAGAATAATGCATAACTAAATAATGAAAAAAAAAAGCTTTTTGTTCCTTCGTCTTATCCATTTTAACTTGCAGAACTGACTATTTTATGCATTGAAATAGGTGAATAAAAAAGAGTGTGATAAATGATTTATTATATATTATATTCTCTCTACCACCCCTGTATATATATACTAATGTTCAGAATACCGTTTGTTGAGAGAGCAGATTTATCTCACATACATCATAAGCAGGTGAGTGGATGAAGGAGGAGGGGGGGGAGAGGTTTGACAAGGGCTGACTTTGATGTCAATCCCTTGGAGTAGAAGAAATGGGCATCGGTGCACATAAGTACACGGTGTGTGAGGGGGAGGGGGGTGGGGAGGTTGGTTAGTTATACTGAAGCTTTTTGCTTCACTCTTAGATAACTTTTTACGCCCTCTCATTCCATCACTTCTTTCCCCCCTTCCTCCCTTAGTATCTTATATAACCTGCATGCCTGACTGCAACTAAAAATCTACCCTCTTTACCTGAGGAAAGGTATGTCATAGGTTGCTTGCTTGGTACACGAGGCAGCATAAAAAACGAAACTTTAACGTTACGTAAAATTAAATTTTTCTTTTGCTTCCATGCTTCTAGATGGTAATATAATATAATGGTAACTTGAAACCATGACAAAATAGAAAAAGAATCCAGGATGGAAAACAGTTTTATATATATTTTTTTATGCATGTGAAAATGAGATAATTTTTATAAAACAATAGACTTTCTTCTTTTTTTTTATGTCTCCATCCCTCAACGTTTTATATAAAAAAATAGTGTTTGGTTAGGTATATATTTATTTTATTTTTCTTATAGTATGCGTGATATTTTTGTTTAATACTAAAATTAATTTGGAAATTAAATTATTACAAGGAAGTACTATTGTAGAATTTCTTTTATAATTAATAAATTGTATACTGATTGTACAGTATAATACAAAATTGTTATTTGCGTCAGCCAATAAATAACCTTGTACAGATTTTAATATTTTAAAAAAAAAACAACATATTTCTTCACTATTTCTTCAGGTATAAATTTTCAACTGCATCCATATATATAAAAAAGGATCAAGTCGCAAGTTTTTATTGTGCAGCATTAAAATATGTCTCTAACTTTATACGGAAATCTAATAATATTTATTTTTCACCGTTGCACATAGAACATAAAAATTATAGCTTTTTAGTTTATGACCAACAATATTATATTATATGCACTTTTACATTTTATAATGCTTGTATAAAAGTGACCATGATATTGCGTCATTTCCTTTTGTATGCAGCTGCTTAGCTAAAGTAAGGTTTTAATAATCACGTGACTTCATATGCATTTAGGCATAGAAAGTGTAGGACCCACCATAAGGTCACGTGACCAGCTAAAGGAGTTATGTTGCATGACAAGATGCGCAATAACTCAGTGCAGAGAGAGTGGGCATGCATATGGTGTATAGTGTCACACACCCAAAACTTATCTAAGCAACTTAATAATATAACATTATAAACTATAAAACAAATATTTTTATATAAACACTTTAAAACTTTCACTAATGTATTTAAAATGTAATCATATTATTATATTATATACTATATAAGCTTAGTCACGCATATAATGCAAAATAAAATAGATTATGTTTTTTGTATGCATAATAAAATTATAATAAAAAATTATAAAAAATATTGAGCAGGTTCTTTTTTTTTTAATAAGTATAGATTGAATATATTGATGTGAATTATATATATATATATATATATAATATATATATATATATATATATATATATATATATATATATATATATATATATATATATATATATTATATAGTATCAATTATAGATTTCAGTCTATTAATAGTATTTAAACCTGTTTTTAATATTAATACATTTAATCAAATGATAATTATATTGGGTACTAGTTTTACTTACTAAATTTAACATGCTAATTTTACTAATTATAGAACCTTAATTTCGAAATCCTAACTTTATTGTGTGGTTTGAAGGTTCTTCCGGAACAGGGTGGTCTTATAGCGTTTATATATATAGCAAAGTTATCCCAGATTGGAATATCCCAGAATTTACCTGCGAGTGATTAAAGGAACTGTGCATATACATCAGTTATAATAGACACTATAATATATATAGTGTCTATATATATATATGTATATATATATATATATATATATATATATATATATATATATATATACAGCTTTTTGTCAATAGACTGAAAATGCAATTATCCAAAGCTAGGGGAACCTGGTAGAAAACTGTAATGATTTGCCATGGAGGAAGAAACGTGATTTTAGTTAATAATTTATATATTATTATAATATAGTCACCCATCCAACTACTAACCACTCTCACAGCATTGCTATATTTCAATGATCTTACAAGAATATAGTTGAAATACACTGCGCTATATTCAAACTGTATCATAATTTTATCATAAATATTAAAATAAAATAAATAAATAAAATAAATCTTAATTGTTTCATGATATACTATAATAACAGGGTGATATTATATATTATGATACAAGCTATTTCGACTGCTACGATTCTCACAAGAGCATGATAAGGGGCTGCATGTCCCCTATATACTATATATTCATTATCTTTCAGAGCTGGACCCTGTATGACGTAAAAGTGGGAGGTAATCTCGATCCCATTATAGAGACTTTTGTCATCGCCGTCCGGAAGTTCATAAATATTATTCAAACATCATCGTGCAACATGTGATTAACAAATGTGGTGTACAAAAATTAAAATATTATTATAACAAAGATAATAATAAAACTTTAAAATTATTTTAAATTCATATCATAGCTAAATAGATTAGCTAGCCTTTTTTATATACTTCTAATTAATTCTATATTAAAATGTAAAATATATAGCTCGAATTCTGGCGCTTTATTTTTAATTTTGCAGATGAGAGATCGTACGGATCATATATTATTTCAATTCTTTATTTGTCATTTTCAAAACACATGGCAATCATGATGAAGGCAATCAGCATGAAATGGTATGATACGTCCATTATTTAACTCAATGATTGTTATTTTTAAAATTTATAATTAAATGTAAAATCTAAATTAAAATAGGAGGAAAAAACTCAGAACCTTTTTTCAGCCTACTGCACTTCCTATTTACTCGAGGAAGTTGAGGAGTAATCTTATCTTTATTCTGTATATAAGATTTCACAGTGAAATACGAACTGCTGTGTCAGAATCTTTGCCACCTTTCTCATTAATTTTCTGCCTTCCTATAGAAAAAAAAATGTCATGTGTTTTCTTTTAAATATTTCTGGACCATTTCGCCTTAGGTAACTTTTTTATTGATTTCAGCATGCAGTAATATTTTTATTATAAGTCGTGTGACAACCTCAAATCTGCACCATGCACTTCTCTGCTGACTATAATGTTGTTACATAGGACTATCGACGACAGATAATGCTATCCTTATGAGGTGTTGTCAACAGATTCGTATTAAACACTGTCATATAAACGTAATTTAAGTACAGTATACATAAAAGAAGGGGTATGGTCTATAATTTTTTTCATTTTTGAAGGGTGGATATATTATACGTTCTTCAAA
The DNA here is from genome assembly GCA_949825025.1 of Siphlonurus alternatus. Taxonomy (NCBI): domain Eukaryota; kingdom Metazoa; phylum Arthropoda; class Insecta; order Ephemeroptera; family Siphlonuridae; genus Siphlonurus; species Siphlonurus alternatus. The sequence continues at coordinate 28,827,213 of OX463782.1, read as the reverse complement.
TGCCAAATTTGCTGCATGATAATCACCAAAATCAAGATATAGCAGTCAGTTTATAAATCAATCAAAAAGACGCGCAGAAGGTGCCCCCCTAATAGAGGCTGCTAGTCCCTTTCTCCCTAAAGGTGATTTTTACAATTTGAGATTGCGGAGAATTGGGCTGCTGATTGGCTGTTGATTTTTCACTCAGGAGTATCAACCAATCAACGCCTGATTTACCTGGTGACTTCTTAGCAGATTCTCTTTGGAAATTTATCTTGACACTTCACCTTAATATACAAGCACCTTATGTGTATTTTTAACAACACTAATTTTTCGTATAATGTATAATGCATAAAAAATTAATTTCTTTAATAGTGACTAAATTTCGTCACCGCTTAATATATTTTTTTCTTACTCGAAATAGTGTTTTCAATTACAACATTAAAAACACTGAATATATTTTATAGCATTTACATCAGTTCTTGGTTTAATCCTGATCTAGTTTTATTCTGTAATTTCATAAATTTCATCACTTTTTATACGTCTTTCAGTTACGTGTACTTAAACTCATTTAAAAATTTTAACCCACTTAATAAAATGTAACGTCAATAAAAGTTATTATATAACAAGTATATTTAATAAGCATATATATATTTCACCTATAAAGGCCTCTCAAAATGGATAAGTATTAGAAAAAAAAACTTGTTTTTAATGTTTTTATATATTGCTATGTTGTTATATAGTATAACGTTTTAAATTTATTTTTATATATTCAAATAAAAAAATTATATGTTTGCATTCTGTATACGTGGCTGAAAGTAAGAGAAATTAATACACAGTTGTCATATTTTGCCATATAGAGTGGCACTTGCCCGTCACACCTTTGTAACATTATGGTGCTTAAATCAATGATAAGAAAAATTAACTATAAAAATATTTTTTTCTAGTCGTATAAAATGACAATTAAGTTTTTAAACAAAATATTTTTCGTTGAATATTTCAAACGTTATAATAAATGTTATAATTCACAGTAAGTTAATATTTAAGTTTCTGATGTTTATAGTTAGAGGGAAAAAAAAGTGATGTTATAAAAAAAAAGTTGAAGTCACGTGACAGATATGATTTATGTATGTCAAATTTTTGTATCACGTAACATGAAAATACGTACAAAAATATAAATAATATGAGGTATATTTTCTGACCTACGACGTTAGTTTGTAACAAAAAAAAAAAAAAAAAAAAAAAAAAATACCTTGAAGAATTTTGACCGCGAAAAAAAAAATATGGTTAAATCTTTAAGGGGTCAAGGGTCAATAATTTTAAAAAGAGAAAACAATATATTTGTAATTCTGTAATTCAGCCCCTGTATACGATAAAAAGATTATTCTTTTGAATAAACACAACGTTATTTTATTAATAAGAACTCTTTAGTTAGGATGCAGTATATACAAGAAGTATGTTCTAATGTACTATGACGTCACAGTGTAAGGGCGTGAGTGAAGGTCGAGTAGGGGAAATATAAAAGAGATAGAGGGGAGGGGGAGGAGGTACTTAGCAATGCGCATCAATTTCCGGCCGCTCTTGCGGTGCCTCTTGTATAAACAAAACTTGTCCTTTTTACTTTTTAAGCTTTGTTACTTCGTGGTACCTAAAAAGATATCGAATCAGGCAGGTTTTTCTATAAGTTCTTTTTTTTTTCCACATGTATTAAAAACTAAGAAGATAGAATATAAGGGGAGGGTCAAGGCTAAAAGATACAACAAGTTTCCCCTCTATTTTAACTAACCAAAAGTACCCAAGCAACGCAATAGCATCATCTTCTTTAGCCTTAGCTTGCTTGCTACTTGATCCTTTACTTGGATGCTGTGGTACACGACCTGACGTCATGACGCATGGTAACAAACTCTTGAATGTCACGCCCATTAGTTTCTTCCTTTTTGGTATGCCGGCTTACATAACCCTCCTTCTCCTACCGGACATAGAAGTCATGCTGGCAGTAATGAGACAAGTCTGCAGTACCAGCAGTGTACTCAAGTTGCCACACTCATCCTCATCTCTCAAGCATTTCCTCTCTTCAAAGTACGCCAAGCCGACGAAGAAGAAGAAGAAAACTATATACAAACTTATGTTATATTATATATATAGTTAGTATAGTAGAGGATTCAAACTTGGTCAAAGTAACAAACTTCAATCAGATTGATTGGCTCATTAATTTAAACATGGTCACATGATGTCTAATAGATTAGTTAATACAGCCAATGAAAATGTATTTTATATAAAAGTTGATTGTAAATTATAACATAATTTTTATTGATTTGACTTTTACTATTTACTAAATAAACTAAATAAATAAGGAGCGTATGTATAATATAGTAATAAATGAATTTAAAGTATGTAAATAAGATTTTGGCACAAGTCTCCTGTGAAAATGCAACTCCCACAACATTAGTGGAGAGAGGGTTGCATAACTTGCCGGGCGTACAGGGGTGAGAATTTTTGTGGTCAAACTTTATTAATTGTAATCAATTATCATTAATTGGAATAATAAAATGTTTATTAGGATATTACGTTTCAAGCATTATACTTTTTTGGAGCCCCATATATTTTAAATTAAGGAAATGATAGAAACTAAAAACAAAACTTTTTGTTCAAAAACAATAAATTCTTAAAATATATAATATAAATAAATCTACAAGCTTGTTTCTACATTTGAATTCTTTCAAGTTTTAATATTTTAAATTACAAATTCCTTCCTATTAAATATATATTCAGATTAAATATTTATAAAAATAAACTGCTTAATATAATACATTTTTTTTTATATGTGAAATTATATATATCCTGAAATTATACATATACATCGAATGTATAGGATATAGATCTAATTTATTTTGGTTATATGTCAGAGAGCGAGGGAAGCAAAGCAAGCCAGGTCGCAAGCAGATCACCTTGGAGTCAACATTTGGAGGGGGGGAGGGGGTCGTGGGAGGAGGGCCGGGAGAGAGAGGACAGGGGACACGCGGTTCTAACAAAACCTTCTCCTCCTCCCCATAGTGGTCACCACAGCATCGCCTCATGAGTCCTCTGGAGTTAGTGGACAATTCATGATGGTCACCAAAACATTGCTACACTGTAAAAAAAAAAAATGTTGGGAAATATCGACGTACAAATTCATTCACCGTATTCTTCATGTTTATGTGATAATAGATAATAATCATTTTATTGCGTCTCATTTTCATGTTTTTTAAATATTTCAATGACAATTGGGATAATACAATCCATTAATAGCTCCCAAATGAATAATATATTGTTATCAGTATATTATGATATGAAGTTACTCGTTTCAAAACCAAAAATATACACGACGTGTTTCTTTACAAATAACGAATACGATAGAACGTTACTTCATTGAGGGTATTATAAAATAAAATAGGGATTATTAAATGTACTTTTATCCTTTATATAATAATATTGCTAAACATAAGGTAAGAGAACATTGCAGGTCAACAGATCATGGCGACGGTAAACAATCTTAGACCAGCCTACAACATAAGCTATAATGCATGTAGACAATGCTCCATTGTTAACAGACCAACTCCCTCACTGTAAATTCTCGAGAGATACCTGTATTAAATTATAATTTTTTTTTTATAGAATGAAGTTTAATTTTTGCGAAATATTTCTTTGACAAATACAGTACATCTCATGACAATCGGAACGTCAGTGTCGATATACAAGAGTTAATTGTCACGCTCTCTCTATAATATAAATAGAAGATGGTGAAATAGAACATATTTACACTGCGCGCGTCACATTTAATTAGATTTTCGTCGTGTTTGTTACGTCCTCGGTAATTGGTTGACAGTTTGTAACGAAGGATCTAATTGGTCCAACACGAGCCGAGTACTTCCGAGCATCTCCGAACATAACTTAAACGAATGTGGCGGCCAGTTTAGGATGGTGCTCTCTTTGCCTCCCACAGAAATAGAAATGCATCTCTTTAGTGTGCCAGAAAATCAGGGTTGCATGGTGGTTAACATTGCAGCCATCTCGAATTCGATGTTTATAACAAAATGTTGCCAAAGAATATGTCTGTATTATATCAAAGTCATGCATCTATAGTACAAGTTAAATAATATTACACAATAATTATAATTCTCTTCCGGAGCAAAATTTCTGTAGGGAAATCCACAATCCTCAAGAATCCCATCCTGTGTGTGGGTTTTATGCATAGCTTTTTAATTAATTGTTTTTTTTTTTTGTTTTTTTTTAAAAGTCTTAAGTCTATGAATTCATTTTGTAGCTACGCAATTCCACAGTATAGAGTGTAAGCAATTGAAAGGAGTTAGCTGTATATTAATATATAGTTTGATACGACGCACAATAATAATTTATTAAATGTATATTTTTAAAGGAAACGAACGAAATGATTGAAAGTTTATGTATTTGCAGAAATATACGACATGCGAATTAAAATATTTTTATATTATAATATATATTCAACTATCGTGCAACTAGCTTCCTTGTCTAAATTGACTTTTGCCATAAAATTATAATTATATCCTTTTTTACTAATATAATATGTATTTTAATGACACACTGTATTTCATATTTATCTTCAAAATGAAAAAAATCTATGAAGCAGGCGCAGATCCAGAAAAAAAAATCGGGGTGGGGGGGGAGAAGGGGGCTGCCTCCATAAGGTCAATGGTTAAAAAAATTGGAGTGGGGGAAATGCCTAAATTGCCCATGTTAAATCCAAAAATTTCGGGATCAGCTTCCGCTCCCCCCTGTATCCGCGCCTGCTGTGAAGTTAGTATTTTCAAAACTGCATACAATGTATTGTTTTCGAAATAACAAAAATACTAACTATACTGCATAATAATATATAAAACTCTTCGATTGACAAATGTTTCTTACATTATGTTCTTTATTGCGTTCTTCGTTTTTGTTTTGACATCATTTTATAATTTATAAGATTGTGATCACCTGGCGCAGCTTGCAACGTTAAAGACGAGATTTCCCGTGAAATTATGTCAAAGCTGCAGTGGAGCGTCATTTCTGAAGGACATCTGCAGTGATTTGAATTTGTTGTTTAGTTGTTTTGTTTAGCCAAGAATTGATGGACGTTTTGGACTTGGAATCGAATTGTTGTTAGTACAAAAGACAACAGAGTCCATAATAATATACATAATATATTGATTTTATGTATCAAATTGCTAACAATCGAGTACAGTAGAGGTACATTTGTGGACAACCGAGGTAATAATGCTGCTGACTTACCCCGTAAGGGATTTGGCGTCATCATGTTATGTATGTATCACGTATGTATGTAATTTTTTGAAAAGATTTGCGTTAGATCACATTTATAATATTCATCTTTCTCTCTCTTCTCTGAACATGATTTTCCATGCATTATTATATTTATTTTTATTCATAATTAATCTCATTTCATTATTTCACTTTTATAGTCAAATCAATATTTAGCTTATCCGGTTTAAAAAAAAAAATCTTCTTTTTTTAAGGAAAATTCAGAAATGTAATTTTCAAAAACAAAAACATTTATTTACGCATAATATTCAATAGTTGTTATTTTTAAATGTAAAAAAATTTTAGGTCAAATATGCGTTACTATCAATGTATGTTAAAAAGAAAAAAAAAAACAAGTTTTTTTTCCATGCCATCGGTCGTCTCTCGTTGCAATAAAGAGAGATTTTGATACAAACCTTTGAACTAAGAAGTTTGAGCTTCGCCTAGAGCGAGTGCCAAGCCGGGCTAGTAGCAGCATAATATGCAAGACGATAATTTTAGAAAACCAAAACAGTTTTAATCCGTATAAATTACCATTTAATTGTAATTTTAATATTTGAAGCAAACTTGAACTCGCTTACTTTTAACATTAGATTATTTATTCTTTTGACGTCATATATATCAAAAAAATGTCACGTTCTTTTTTTATTATTGACATTTTATTTCAGTAAAGAGACTACTTCAAATAAGCAAAGTTACATGAATAATAATTTGAGCAATCTGCTTAGGTAATGATAGGTTTTGAAAAGCAAGTCAAATTACAGCAGCAGCTCTCCTATTTTGCTTTTGAAATATCGCCTATAGCAAGAACTATGTTATTCAACATTGCATGACTTTTTATAACATTTCCCGATATTTAAGATATTTATTTTGAGAATAACGTGCTTAGACAGCGCGGTAAAGATTAAAAGTTAGAAAAATGTTTTAAAAAAAACGTGGGGAAAAAACAATTAAAATTGGAAACATGGCATTGTTAACGTAAACCTTGACAATCTCAAAAAAATGTCGATAAAATATTTTTTTAGCAAGTAAGGTTGAAATTTCTATTACAATAACAATGTAATATCGACGTATGAACTAAAAAAGAGTTTAATTAAGATCATTTATGTGACATCACACGCATAATAATGACGTCATTGTTTGGTGCGTGACCCCACTATATTCCCCCCTACCTCTCCCTCCCACTTTGCTATAATATTATTGCCCGCAGTGCCTGACTAACTGACGCTTAGTTACATTCTTCAAGCATCGTAAAATCTATGTAGCACGTTCATAAGTTAACGTGACAAGATGTACTCTTTTTTTTAAAAAAATATATTTGTTAATGTTAAAATATGGTAATTTGGACCTTATGAAAGAGGGGCTTAGAGTTGCTGCAAGTATATAATGTCCGATCGGTCCGATGCTGCAGGGCGCCTAATAGGCACGGTGCTGATGCGAGATGCGAGTGCGGTTGGTGTTGCGGCTGCGGCGTACTCATGGGTTGGGGCCTCCGCACGGCGGTGGCAGCGGCGGCGGCCACGCATGCACGCGGTGGCGGCGGAATCAACGGCAAGAGGGGCAAGCAAGCTCCTTCCTCCTCTCAGCTAGTTGCGGGTCAAATTACTTCGGCTCGACTTTTGCTACAGCGGTCTAGCTACTTCCTAGCAACAAGAGGCAAATGAGCCCAGCATTGCATAAGTTGTAAGACAGGATTTTGCCTAGCCTAGACTTGTTGGCCTGCAGCTAGATTTGATGCATGCCATTTATATATATAAAAAAAAAAATATCAACTGAAATACCGCGAGATCAAGTCAAAAATATTTTTATTTTAATAATCATAGTGCTCTTGGCTATAAATATTTGACCCTAAAATAAAAATTCTAAAAAACAATTAAACTAGGATTTTACATTTAAAAATAATAAGTTCTATGTAAAATTGCAACTATTCATCAAGTATATCTGTGGACAAAAATTAAGCCCTCATCACTTTTTCCAATTATCTCTTTTTTGTAGTCACCTAGATTTGCTTTAAAATAGTTGATTTGTTTAAATTATTTTCAGCATTTTCTGATGTTATTCCAAATTTGTCAAATGAAGACAGTGAATGTTTCTCCAGATTTCAAAGTAGTCAAATGAGATAGGGGTCGAATTTAATAGATGGTAAAATGCTTCTCCTTGGTCTGCATCCTTTAGAGACATTTGAGGTTTATGAACTTTTGTCAATATTATTAAGATGTCATCAAATCTATAAAAAAATCAGTTATTATTTATTTATAAAATAAGTTACATTAGTGCAAATTTTTTAAGACATTGAGAATTTTACTAATTTGAATAACATTATCCAATTTTCTATCGTCTTTGTAAAAACTACAGACTTTTTTTTTTATTTACTTGAGACAAAAAATTTACAAGAATATTTATTTATTTATTTATTTATTTCCTCGTGTGGCTGTACATAATACAACATAGAGGTACAAAAGTTTTTTCTTAATCTAAATCTTACGTCTAGCTAGAAATTAAATTAATTTAAGTTTACATAAATATACATATTGCAGTAATTTAAACATGGAACAAAACAAAACAAAAATCTGTTAGTTATACATACGTGTAGTTTATTTTATAATAGTTTAGAAGTATTTGCTTGTATTTAGCATTGTCCTAGTGCAGAAATTTAAAAGTTAAATACTCCTTTACTGAGTAAAATTGATTAACAAGTAAAAACTTTTTGACTTCGTTTATAAATTTTAAGTTGCACTCAATACTTTTCATTGTTGTTGGCAGTTTATTGTATATATTTGTTAACGAGTAGTGGGGGGAATTAACATCTTTGGGGAGGTGGGGGTCATTTTTTATTCGTGTGTTATGGTTATGTACTGTGGCGTTTGTTTTAAATAGATCAGGCTGCTTTCGTACAAATTTGCAGCACTCAAGTATATATATACAGGGCAGTGTTAGAATTTTTTGTTTAATAAATGTGGATTTGCAAGACTCCATTTTTTTAAGCTGGTATACAACTTTCAGTGCGCTTTTCTGAAGAGAGAACAATTTTTCAGCTTCCTTTGAGCCTCCCCACAGTATTATTGCATAACATAGATGTGAATGAACATGGGCGTAATATAGTTGTTTGTTTACATTTTCTGATACCTTTTTGTTAATGTTTCTAAGTGCGTGTATACCTGATGCTATACTTTTTGCTTTTGAGTTAATATGGGCTCCCCAGTTTAGGTTTTCAGTAATTTTAACTCCCAAATAAGTTGTTTCCAGGCATTTTTGTATGTTTTTATTTTGTATTGTTATTCTTGGGGTGTAATCATGTACTGCATTTTTGTGTGTGAATTGGATAAATGTAGTTTTTTGTGGATTTAATAGGAGTTTATTATCAGTGCTCCAATCCGAGAGTTGTGCCGTGCTATTACACGCTTGCTTTACGAGTGTATCAACGTTGTTTGCGATTGTTGTGCATGCTGTGTCGTCTGCGTATTTTACAACTTCGTCTTCAGTTATTGCATCTGACAGGTCATTTGTGGCTATTGCGTAGAGCCTTGGACTAAGGGACGACCCCTGTGGGACCCCTAGGGTTGTCTTTAGTTGTGATGATGTGGCTTGCAAGATTTCATTATTTGAATCAAACTTAAATGAAACTATTTGTGTTCTGTCCGTGAGAAATGATTTAATAAAATTTAACTCGTTATCCCTTATCCCATATGTGTCTAGTTTTTTATACAGTATGTCATGATTGAGCATGTCAAAAGCTTTTGAATAATCAAAGAAGGTGCAAGTTACTAATTGTTTTGTTTTTAATGCTTCGTAAACTGGTTTAAGTAAGGTGTATATTGCAGTGGTAGTGGACTTGTTTTTTGTATAGCTATGTTGATCGATCGACATTATATTATAGAGGTCCAAGTGCAATTCTAATTGTGCGAGAAATAGTTTTTCAAATATTTTAGAGAAGGCTGACAAAACTGCTATTGGCCTAAAATTATCTGAGGATATTGAATTACCTTTTTTAGGAATTGGGGTGACTCTAGCTAATTTTAATGCTGATGGGAAAATTCCTTGTACAAAGCAACAATTTATAATGTTTTCTAGGGGTTGTGCAATTAAGTTTGCACAAGCTTTAAGAACTGAAATAGGAATTTCATCTATGCCTGCGGCTGATGTATTTTTTTGTGAGTGTATAACTTTTAATACATTTTGTACATTGATGGGGCTTACTTTCATGTTTGGTATTTTTTTGTTTGAAAAATTATTGGTAATATCTGGGTTTGAGTTGTTTGTGCATTTAATTTTATTTGCGAGTTCTTGTGCAACTTCACAAAACTGTTTGTTTAATTTTTCTGCAATTTTGTTTGGATCTGTTTCAACAACATCATTAAATTTTACTGTTTTCATTGGCTGTTTATCTTTTTTTAGTGTTACATTATTATTGATTATTGACCATGTTGTTTTGATTTTGTTTTGTGACTTTTTTATAAGGTTATCATTATTGCCAATCCTAGTTTGTTTCATTTCTTTCCGCATTGTTTTTAGTTTATTTTTGTATTCTGTTTTTTTACTTTTATCATACTTGCTGCAATGGTGTAATTTTCTTGTTTCAGCGCGTAGATTTTTTAAGCGCTTTGTATTCCAGGGCAGTTTTTGTTCTTTGTGATTTATTTTTTTACGTGTTTTTGGAAAAGCTGAATCAAAATATATTTTGAAAAGGCAGTAAAAAATGTCGAATTTTGCGTCGCCATTTTTTGCTAAATAGACTTCTGACCATTTTTCTCCTCGTAAAAGATAACATAAGTGCTTTATGTTTTCTTTTGAAAAAGATCTTTTATCTGTGTATTTTACTATGTTTTCTTTGTATGACTGTCCTTTTACTGTAATGTATAGACCTTTGTGGTCTGATAGTTGGTCTTCGATGATATCTGAAGTGTATGATTTTGTGTCGAGGTTTGTGAGTATGTAATCAATTTTTGTAGCGGAGGTTCCCGCTTTTGTTTCCGCTACTCTAGTAGCGTTAGAGTTTGTATTGTGCAATTTAAACGTTGAGATTAAGTTAAGAAATTTCTCTTTATATTTTAATTTATTATTTATATTACTGGTTGCAAGTAGGTCAATGTTAAAATCTCCACATATTATTATTCTATCATTTCATTTTTAGACTAGACTTAGAAAAAAAGGAGAATTTAGATTTATATGTAAAACATTTTATTGTAATTACAAAAAGTTTAAATCGATTTAGTTGGAAAATAAAAGTGAGAATGAGGATGAAAGTTGTGTACTTTTGAAACTTTTTTTGTTGTTTTTTTTTTTTTCAAAAGTATATATGTACCAATGTAGCCAGAAATGATCTTGTCTTGACTTCACTACTTGAAAGGCGCAAAGCAAAAGGAAGCATCAAGAAAAGCAAGAGCTACGAAAAGCACACAAGAAGGTGCGTGAGTGTATTTTTAAACTTTGTAGTCGCGTTGCGTAATTATGAAGCACCGCTGCTCTCTGCTAGCCAGCAACTCTACATGGCGGCGCCGAAAAAAAAAAAGTGCGCTGGGGTCGCTCTAGTCTTGGCTAAAGTTCATACAATCTTAGATTTGTATTAATTCTATTATATTAACAATGCTAAATTATATTAAAATGAACCTTATGTTAAATATTATTTTAATTTATTAAAACTATAGTAGTGTGTATATCGGGCAGGAGTTTTAGATCGACGACGACTAAGCTAGAGCAATGCGTGAGGAAGAGAGGATAGCTGCAATGCAATGTTGTTGCTCCTGCTGCTCTCTCTTTTTCTAGCCGCGACTCGCAGTATCTATTTCTGCTCTTACATAGACGAGCATGTTGCATGGAACATTCAATATAACATGCCGTAGCCGGTCGGCCTACACTCAATAACATCAAAAAAAAAAAAAAAAATCTAGGACACGCATATTATGCAGCTTCTACTTTAATTTAATAAATATATACTTTAAGTTTAAGTCAACCTCTGATTTTATTAAAGAATAGAGCCCTCATACTCATCATAATTTTAATTAACAGAATATTATTTTGTTTATAGGATTTTTTTATGAAATCTCTGTAATTAATTATTGTATTTTTTTAATGTTTAAAGAAAAATATGGCAATTAGTTATAGAGACTTCAAGTGTTCCCCGTCGGGAAAATTTTCTCCATACGCCACCCATGGTAGAAAATTTGAATTTTTTTCTCACTTGTCAGTAACTATTAAAGCTATTAATTTGAAACCATCTTCTACACCCCCATTTAGAGGTCTTCTGATAATGAATCAAGAACTTATTTTCCTCTAAAAAAATTTTTTAATGCCAAAAAAGCGATTTCGAGTTTTTTTTACATAGGTTTGGATGGGACGGTGGGAACACCGAAAAATCAGCTGACTTGAAACCTCCATTAGGTACCTGTGATTCCGTCAAATCAGAAATAAGAGTGCTGTAAGCACACACGACTATGTTTTGTTGCAATTTATAGGCCTTAAATTCATAAAGTTACAACGACGAATATCAATTAAGGTATTATGATATTTCTACTGTGAGAAAATAAAATTATCTGTACCGAATCTTGATTTTGTTTTGTTTAGTTATAATTATTTCTATTTACATATATATTTTTTTTGTCTAATTAGTTGGCAAATTCGAAGAGGGAGTCACGACCGTGTGTGTGTGTGTAGTTAGTCGCAATTCAACCTACGTATATAAATAGGAAAGTGTACGCACATAAACTATTATTGATAAATCTGTAAGGTATATGTTATAATAAAAAAGTTTTATGTTTTATGATGAAGTGGCTTTGATTTTTCCTTACATTATGGAAATAAATATTTATAACTGCGGTTAATGTGCATGCAAGTGATAAAAACGTATTTCCTGCAGCATAATATATGAAGGATATTTTTTTCCGGTGATGGTTATTCCTTATACATTATGACATCTAGTTTGACGATTTATATACATAGGATTAAACAAAAATATAAAATAATCCATAATTAAAATATTATATAATTTGTATAAAACAATCGATTTTTTTTTTTTTTTTTTAACTGTTTGAACTTAAGAGTAGAAATTTAAAGAATGATCTTTTCATGAAGTTAAAAACATAAAAAAAAAATAACCCCCGCTGGTTCTCCAAAGCCCCGGCAACGGTCATAATCACACAAGCAAGCGCCCTATCTCCCCTCAACTAAATCATTATCGTCGTCGTAAAGTTATGATGCAAACTGTATTTGTAGCAAGCTAGTACTGCAGCGAAGCATGGCAAACTTGCGGAGGCAAAGCAAACGCAAAATGCGAGCTTCTCTGTGGGGGAGGATAAGAAAATTTAGTAAGGAGGGCATGAAGAAGGAAAAAAACGAGGGTACTTCTTCTACCATCCCCTACCAGCAGTACTAAGAAAACTTCACTTTGCTTGATGTAGTAAAAAGATCCCTATAGAGTTTTTTTTTTTTTCTCTTTTCTTTTGCTTCATACCCCCCGCTCTGTTATAACTATACGATCATAATAATATATAAGAAGTATAAAAAAATCAACTCTATGTACGGTTAAGACCACCTACTGATATAGTATGGTCTTAGAAAAGAAGTAAAAAAAAAAATTAAGGGTGGGGAATGAAGGGGGGATGGAGCGATAATGATCACAAAACCCCGACATCACCTTCTCATCATTTACCTTTAGCTTGCATCATACAACATTACGTTGTAGTCAGTATATAATATGGCCAGGTATTCGGGTGAGAAAAAAAAAACATCCCCTCCTTTTTTTACCTTTTATACCTCCCTCAAGTCACAAGGTACCGTTATTATTGCCTCCCTTCCACTAAGTGATCGAAAGTGAATTACCTTAAAATAAAAGACATGTTGTTTTTTTAAAAAGGGAAAATATTAAAAGACACTAATTGATGAAACATTCGTTTTAAAAAGTTAAAAGAGAGCGTCATTTTTTTTTTAATAATTATGTACTATTTACAAAATATGTTATTATTTATTTAAGAGAATAATAACTATTGAAACAAAAAAATCTGTAAGTTATCTTTTAATTAATTTATTGTATTTTAGGCATTATACATTTTTACTATTTAAAAAGGAAATATAAATCTTTGAAAAGTAATAAGAACAATAATAAAAGTAATTGCTTTTTTTTTCAAACAACTTTTATTTGGTATTGGTGGGAACCAAAATGTTTGACTTCATGATATATAACAAGATAATTTGTGATGTAATAATGTTTAAATAGACATACTTGATATATTTGCAACATATAGTGAGTGAACCGATGTGGGAAAACAACGCTTCTTTTCATTGCACGCAGATGTTTGGACCATTAAACAAAATGTTATTATTCTTTATAGTTATAATAATTACAAAAATATTTTACTTTGAAGAGAGAAAAAAACTGTTCTTCCTAATCGGTAATCAAAACTTAATAACAAACTTCCTGAATAAAAATATGTAATTATTATACTGTGGAAGTAAAAAAATTTCATGCAAGTTGAAATAATGTTTTGTATAGGAGAGGAAATGATACATAGTAAGAAAATTCTTGTTGACATTCAATTTGTTATGAATAATTAAATAATATGCCGAGGTACGCATATTAAGTATAAAATCATGTAACTATTTTTTTATATTTACATTTTTGCACATCGTAATTTTAATAAAAATCTAGTAATGAGTCATATCAAATTAAGGTAAAAAAAATAAACATTACGTAAATTAAATGTACAAATCGATTCATAAATCATGAGTAAAATGAAATTTCTGCACAGTTAACATAAAGAAAAACTTATACTGATTCTTATTTGATTGTGTATTTTTATATACGAATATTATACAATAGTGATAAATAATTTGATATCAAATCGAGACAATTTGCATAATTTTTTAAAAAGGTTATTAAACTTTATTTTCAACCATTTAAATAAATTTACTAGATTAGCCAAAAATTTTAATTTGAGATTTTGGTTTGACCAGGAGAATTGTTGAAGTTACTATAAAAAATATATAAGACTTAATTAACTAATATAAAATACAATTCACGTTAGCTTGCTTAAGGTAGAGATAATACGGATCAGCTGGCCCAATGCTAAAAAAATCCCATTCATAAAAATTATGAAAAAAATTTAAAATGTTCTCCTCTACATCCCCAATCAGTAGGTAAAATATCAGGTATACAAAAACGAGCTAGTTTTCGAGTTATGAATTTTTAAAGTTGACTAATTTAACATGGAAGTTCCATTCCTCCATGTTAAATTAGTCAACTTTAAAAATTAATAACTCGAAAACTAGCTCGTTTTTGTATACCTGATATTTTACCTACTGATAGGGGATGTAGAGGAGAACATTTTAAATTTTTTTCATAATTTTTATGAATGGGATTTTTTTAGCATTGGGCCAGCTGATCCGTATTATCTCTACCTTAATTATATAAACAGACTCATGCATGTCCCAATGATTTTAAATTATACATTATTGAATTACAATTACATGTAATACTTTATAATCAAGTATAATCTTAAATATTGTAATGTCAATTTTCTTAAGTAACAAAATTTGCCCTGAAGATTTTTCTATGAACTTTCACAATAATTAAGAATTATATGTTATTATTTAAGTAGAACAACAACATCAATATAATAACTTGCATAATTTATATTTTAGCATTAATTTTCAACCCTGTTATCCACTGTCGCCTGTAATCTATGCAATCCGCTACTCTTGGATGACACACTGGTTGCCTATCCATCAGGCGTCAGGTGTATTTTTTTCCCCCCGTCATGTGTTTACGGCAGCCAATGATATGATTGGATACAATCAGAAATATATTAGAAATAATTTTTAATGTTGCAAAATTTTTAAATTGTATATAATTCTAATTTTTTATTCAAATTTCTTTTTGTTTGAAAAGATATACACCTGAGGTATAGTGTTGTATTTTAGAATATCTGACGTTGTTTTAACTATGACATGGGCCAAGTATGTAGCATGCGTGTTTATTTCAAGGTCAGAAAAACCTAACATCATCTATTCCTTTCTACCAGTTTCTCTCCCCCCCCCCCCTGATTCGTTGCTGGCAGGTTGATATGCCCCCTACTCTCCTCCCTCTCCCCTCTCGCGGTCCATTCAACAGCATCTCAGTAAGTCCGACGCATTAACGCACCGCAATTGCCGCACGCATTTGCCAGCAACGGCAAAACATCACCTCTCATGTTGTTTTTTTTTTCGTATTCTTGCATGAAGTGCTTTTTTTTATAATATATATCAAATTATTAAGTTCTCAACTTATATATATAGTTATAATTTAATAAGAAATATGCAATAATATATTTAAAAAATTATAATAATTTATTAATTATTTAAAATATGTATTATAATTAATAACATTAGCAATTAAAATTATAATTTTGTTACTTAATTAAATTTTTCCCAAGGTGAATCAGAGGAGAAAATTTAATATACCTGAGACTAAGAAGTTAATAACTCTAGAAGTCAGAAAATCCAAGCTTTTAAGTCTGAGAGTATTGAATGCAAAAAAAAAATAAAACATTTTTAGACGTAATTTTTTGACTGCATACTTTTTTGACTCCGACAGTAGTTGGAACCAAAGTTTTGTATTAATAAATTCACATTTTTTCCTTATTTAGATTACGATTTTATTACACATTCAATTATATTGACGTATAATCTATTTCAAGAATTAAAATAAAGTTAAATATTTATTTTAGAAAGAAGAAAAAAAAAAGCAATTATGTACACCAGTATAAAAATAGACAAAAAAAATATGGATTATTTTCTGTAATTTTATTTTATTCTTCTTTTAAAATATAAATATAGGAACCGGATGGCACAGAAGTCAATAGTGGTTTTATTTATAGTGCAGATAAAAGCATGCAAACTTGTATTCGTGAGCCCCTCATCTGTCCCGGTCATGACCCGTAATTTTCTCACCTTATATTCCCCGGGCATCATTTCTTTTTATAAAAAAACCTGTTCACATGACTCTCTTACTGGCTAGGCCCAAAGTATGAAATTTCTTGTCACTTCTTCGCATCAGCTATGACGATAGTATTCTACTCTTAATTTAATTTCTATTTTAAAGTACTGCATGTAGTGTAAATTTTGTGTATTAACAAGAAAATACAAAGTACAGAAATCATTGTTAAATTTGGTATAACATGATTTTTTTTTTTTTTTTTTTTTACGATAACATTAAATTGTTTTGTTATTTTCTTGTTATATATATATATATAAAAATGAAATTGAAAATTATGTTAAATCCGAGTACTTTTGCTCTCATCTATAAGGCGGCGGTAACAAGTATAGTTGATTTAACCGCTATGCATGAGTAGGAATTCCGCTGGCTGCATGACGGTCGGCCGACCAAACATCAGCTATATAGCTATATATCTAATACTACTATAGCAAAAGTTAAGTTGCTATATAGCTAGATAGGTAGGTAGGTAAGTAAGAACCTGAATATTCGCATCATTAAAACCGGTCCCGAGCCAAGCCAACACAACATACTATGAGCAGGCTAGCTAAAAAAGCCGCCCGCCAATTCAGGGTTGCCAAAATAATTTACTGATGCAGCAACGCCTGCTTGATAATATAAACATTTAAAACCTTTAGGCTCTAATCTACGTACCATCTGTCTTAGTACTTCAAATGGTAGGATAAAGTATATGATGCTAATTATAAGAAACATAAATAATATACATAACCGTATTATTGTTGTTGATTAGTACCTTACAGTATTTATTTTTTTTTTGCTATACTCTGAGTGAACTTATACTCTGATAATAAAAAATTGATTTTAAATGAATAAATTATTAGCATGAAATTTTTAATTTAATTTAGTATAGGTGTATAATAGTAATACTGGTCGTAATTAAATTTTTTGACCTTATGACCCCTACGGTGATCCAACTTTTTTTTTTTTGCAACCTTTATGTAGGTCCTTGATCTTCATCTTTAAACTGTCTGTTGCTATGGTAACATTGGTAACTGATATTGAACACAAATATTACGGTAGTCACAACATACCAGACTAGAATCTAGTTCTAAGGACATCATAAGACATGCATCTTTATGCCACATGACCTCTGCAAGCTGGAAAAAAGTTGCATACATTTAAATTTAGCAGGCTGAGTTCGTAACAACCATCATAAAAGAGGCAAAATTTATTATAGGGCTATAAAATATATCCATAGAACTGTCTTAACACTCTTAACTATATAGAGCCTCATCCCTGAATTAAATCCACCCCCTCCACCCTCCTCCAAAGCATAAATAATGTAAATATCTGGGCTTTAAATTAAAAATTTCTCTCCTGTATGAAAAAACAAACGTCATTGCACATTCATACATGAAACGTAATCTAATCCATGATGCAAAGAATGGAGAAAACTCTCATTCAGAGTGAGAGTTCAAGGTAAAAAATCCTGAAATCATTCAACACGTCATTGTCGACTCAGCGTCGTGGATTTTGTTTCTGCATGAATGACTCTATAATGACTCACATAACATCAAGATCTTATTATATTCAATACAACATATTCAACCTCTCTGATAAACGAATTTTTGACAATAAAATTGTAGAGGGTGACTCTTAGCAAGCAGTAACTGTACCATTTTCACATAACCTCACAAACGTCCTTATGTCAGTGTACTGTACATAGTATATGATCGTGTTTATGTTATTTAATAAAAGCCAGCATGTGCAAGTTAAGTAACACGTTGCCATGGACATGCCAAACACTTGGCTAACACACAACAGATCTCGCTGTTAGATAAAATACCTTTTGTTTAAATATCATTTAATGGTAGAATATAATAGTAACTATTTTCATGTACTTCAGTTAGCTTGCGATAACTTTGAACGTATCTTTTCGGTAAGACTGGCTGGCTTTCAATATATAGCTTGTAAGATATTTTTATTTGAACATATTAGGAGGTAAGAAAAATAAATATGTTTCACTTTGCAAGCAAAATCAAGTGCTCCGGCTTTTTTTTTTTTTTTTATCTATAATATCTATTAGACATGAGGCGTATATTATATCAATGTGTACACGCTCAAGACTATTTCAAATATCAAGTGGTGAAATAAAAAAAAAAAAATCATATGACTAAACAGCATGATGGGTGTTCTTATTTCCTCCATCAGCTGGCTGAAATATTCACCTCGGGAGAGTATGAATGTTATTTTTATTATTTATGATTTGCTGGAACTGCTGTAGTTTCAAGAGAAGCAGATTTTCAATTTTAGGGAAGGTGAAAAGAGTACTGACGTTAGTCTAGGTATCCCAAAATCCAACCAGGCGCGGATCCAGGGGGGGCTGGGCTCCCCGAAATGTTAGATTTAACATAGGCAATATAGGCGTTTTCCCTATATATATACTCCAATTTTTTAACATTGGCCTAATGGCCTCTACCCCCTGATTTTTTTTTCTAAATCCGCGTCTGTTTACCACACCTCCATATATAGAGTGCGTGACAACACCCACAAACATGGCAGAGATAACTTTCCTGTTGTTCCTAGGTGTATATCATTACTAAATAAAAACTTTAAGTATTCCTGGCATCTGTTTTTTAGTTTAATCACATAAATTTTTTATCAGTACGTAATTTATAAAGTGTCATCAACTGTGTAAATTTTTCTTATAATTGACAATTAATTTTACAGCAACAAGCATACCATAATAATAAATATTCATACAGCCATCAATAAACATGAACTGGTTATAAAATT
Organism: Siphlonurus alternatus; assembly: GCA_949825025.1. Lineage (NCBI taxonomy): Eukaryota > Metazoa > Arthropoda > Insecta > Ephemeroptera > Siphlonuridae > Siphlonurus > Siphlonurus alternatus. The sequence continues at coordinate 28,808,204 of OX463782.1, read as the reverse complement.
GTGGTAAGAATTTACTTATTGTAATGAGAAAAAAAAAGACAGATGGTAAATAATTAAAGTTATGATGTACACGCCCATGAGAAAAAATAAAACTACGCATTAATTTTCTCAGAACATAACTTTATTACAATAATATTCAACATGTGTGTATGCGATAGTACGTACTAATAAATTTTTATGTTATATTAAACATATTTTAATATAATAACCATTTTAATATTAGAGTAAAAGATATTATTAATATGGAGATCATAAATTTTGACGTATATGTATGGTCATGATTATAAAACTTTATTAGCTTTTTATCGTGTTGGATGGTTCATGAAGACTTGAAGTATTTGAAAATTTGCACGTGTGAACTTTAATTATATTAGCTTTAGCACACATGTGTGTAATATCCAAGAAACAAATTTAATTAAATTAGTACAAAATTGTAATAAATATTATACATAATAAAAATCACAACCTAATTTTAAAACTTTATAGTCAAGTGATTTAAATTTAACACAATTTATTGCCAATTTTTTTATGAGCAATCTCTTCATGACGTATATAGTGCTATAGTATAATAATGTCTATGAATGTATTTTTTCAAGTAAATAATACAATATTCTAAAATAAAACTAGCCCCTAAAATTATGAACAAAATATATATTATTCAGATACATACCTCGGGACAGCACAAAATTTATCCAAATGAACTTTTGGGATTACTAGATTAATAAGTATACTCTTTTTACCTCTTTCAAATTTGCAAACCTTCATCGTTTGTTATCTGGTCTTGTACGAATGTACAGGAAAGGTAAATTTACAGCAACAAAATACTTTAAAGATTGATTTGCTAGATCGACATGAAGATATGATGCGATTTTGGTGCCGGTTTTAAAAAAAATATTAAAGATGCTTTCAAGTTACTGCGTCAAAAAAATTGTAGCAAAAATGGGTGTCGTATTATTTTACAATAAATGTGCAATATTTGCACTATAATGTGTGCCCCTCTGTATAATAATGTGAGAATTCACCCAAGTAAATCCATAGAGGTGAATAATCAATGACATTTTTTCCAGGTTATTATTTAGCCACAAAGGATGTGACCTCGTCATTTATTTGGATTTAACAAAAGGGTCACAATAAAACACACCTTTTTTTAACTTACTTTAATTGAATATTAAATAAACGTACGTATATATATATTTACTTTTTAATAATAAATTTATGCCGAAATAAAACTATGTTTATTATTACATAACGCCTTTTAATTCATTAAGCGCGCGTATAAAACAACGTGATATGTTAAGATTAAATAGAGTATCAGATCCTTCTCATTTGTTAAAAAATATGCCATCAGTTTACTTTTTTTAATTAATGTAAATAATATATAACATAAAATATTTAAAACAATTTAAACATTATTTTTATCAATGAATTTCAGTTGCAATCTTATAAAAGTGCAATTTCTGATCCTGTTTCCTATTGTTCATGATTAAAAGACCTTATTTCCTATTTTAATAAAAAAACACATAACTACTATGATATAACTATAGATATAAAAAGATATAAAACAAATATATGCAGAAGTTTTTGTTTTATATACATATTATACTTTTAAAATTAACTAAAACTAGTATATGTTCAGTAGTTTAAATAATAATTGCGTGATTAAATCGCTTATGAATAATGCGCACATAATTATCAACATATTGTTGTTGTTTTTGTTGCTTAAGGCTTGTATACTTAAGAACGTTTAAATTTCAATTCCTCGTACTATTAATGGAACATTTTTTTATTGTAATTATTTCAAAAGACATGTTTGAGAAGTGAACGATAAAAAAATAAAAAATCTATCTCCACGTGTGGACCTTGGTGAGATCCTTTAAAATGAAGAAATACTGAAACCTGAATTTACAATTTATAAAGAGTTAAGTAAACTTGCCTACTTATAATTCATGAGTTTGGAACCTGTATTGGTACATTATACGCACGAAGGAAAGCGTGTGTACTCTATAGTTCAGTCCCACATAATTAACTATTTGCGTCATAGATGTTAGTCCGGTCTTTAATATTATGAATGTTTTTAAATTAAAATAATGTATAGAAATATTAAGTGTTTAAGTCAAGTTTTGTGTATACATTTAGAGAAAACATCGACTTTGAGATAGGAAAACTAGTACATAATTTCATTAACTTGATTATATCTTAATTCTCCCTTGCCCCCTCTATATATATCTAACTGAAAGCTTGAACAAGAAGAAGTGTGGTCAAACCGCTATGCAAATGTTAATGTTTCGGCTGTTGTTTAATATATATTATACTTTACCTTCTACTTTTTTTCTGTCTATATTTTTTATCTATCCTTTTCTATTGTTTTCAGATATAGAATTTTATATAAAATAAAAATAAAAAATCCTAACCATTTTTCTCCGAATCGAATACTTAATGTATTCTTTTCTAATACTAAACTAGTTGTGTTTTTTTGTTATTTTTTTTTGTGTGTAAATTTTCTTGAACGCCATAAAAATATGAAGTGAATTTGTAAATAATGTAATTATGGTAATCATAGACATGAACACAAAACCACACAAAAAAAAGTGAAGTATATATTTTTTTAACTTAAATATAAAATAATGATTAATATATAAGCAGGTAATTTTATATATAAAACACTTTAAATTCTATACGATAAGTATATTAACATTTTGATTTTTTTTTTTTTTTTCTTACCATCATTTTTATTTTTCCTTGAAATCTTTTTAAGTCCAATAAAGGACACCGTTCCTTTACTTCAACTTTTCAACTACTATATTTATAAAAGTGATTTGGGTGCCAGTTTTTCCTATTGTATGTAAATTGAGTGTTTGACAATTACTAGCAATTTTATTTTGGTCATGAACGCAGTCTTTCATAAAAAACTTTTCTTTAAAAGTATGACTCATTTCATCAATAATTCTCTATGAATTTTTTCAATGGAAATGTACAGTCCTAGTGTAAATAATGAACCCCACATGTATGCTACAACGCTACAACCATCTTTATTCTTTAATTTGTAAATAAAATAAATAAATACAAAAAAAATCACTCCCCACCCCCTTCCTCCTTAAATACATGCATGAATCTGATAAAGGATCATATAAAGGTATAGTAAATTGATTTATTAATATAAAATACAATCAATTCGATTACAGTATGCAAATGATTATCGTTATTTTTTAATTTTCAAGAAATTAAAATTATTTATTTATATATTTATTATATTTTTCAGAAAACAGACTACAGGTTAGGTAATCCGATTATAAAGAATACAATAGTTCATACAAATTCTTAGTTAAAATACGCACGTATAACAAAAATTATTATATAACTAAAATCTTGGTAACATATAATACATTATATTTATATTACATAATTAAACATGCATTTGAGTTATTTACATATCCTTGCAATTTCTTGCGAAGATTGATGGAAAATGTCAAACTCGAATTTACTGTACAGTTCATTGCAAAATGATTGAACTCTGGAAATAAAAAATATTTATCAATATCAATTCTTGGGTTTGGTATATATATGTAGAAAAGGTGAGATGATCTGTTTTGTCTCGCTGGTACATTTAGACTGAGCTCAGCTAGAATTTCAGGACAGTCTAATTTTCCATCGATTACCTTCTTAAGGAAAAAGATATCACTCATATCGCGTCTGTATTTCAGTGTTGTTATTTAATTAAATAGACTTTGATTTTGTAAGTCCAATGTGTCACAGTGTATCAGTGAACTGCAAGAAAATGTTTGTTGATGATTACGTGACGTTTTTAAATGTGTATTAATTAAATTTTCTCCTCCTTTTATGATCATTGAAGACTTTAGTTTGCTGTTTGCATGGAAGTATTGTATTGTAACAATCGTCGATGAGAATAATTATAATGAAACAGTTTTTTTCTAGTTTAAGTGTATTATATCTATATAATTTAAAAGTTAAATTACACAACATGGCATAGATTGATCATCGATAATATATTTTGCAATAAATGGTAATTGAATCTTACCGGACTGTTTCCACTCATCGATTTTGTTGTAGTACGTCGAGAAACTTGAGCACTGAATTATAATGTTAATGTTTTTATTATTATCACTACACTTCAGGTGCACCTGTTTTCTTTATTACCTTTCGGGAATCATCTGTTCCCATCCTCGGATGATTCCCGAAAGCTAATAAAGAAAACAGGTGCACCTGAAGTGTAGTGATAATAATAAAAACATTAACATTATAATTCAGTGCTCAAGTTTCTCGACGTTCTACAACAAAATCGACGAGTGGAAACAGTCCGGTAAGATTCAATTACCATTTATTATAATGAACCCTCGTCAGAAAACCTTCTTTAATATATTTTGCATTGAATATTAATGGAACCCTTGAAAAAGAGAAGAAAAAAAAAACAGTATTCTGTATTCATAAATACATTTTAAATGTATAATGTTCTTGAAGTCAAAAATGGTATATCATGCTGGAAAACTAATTCCATTGAAGGATTTGCACTTTTATCATAAGGTAAAATACTTTTTCAGGTATTATAACCTTTTTTTGTTCTTATAATTAATAATTCAAACTTAATGCTATAAATGAACAATTTTAAAATATGTAAAAGATATACTACTTTTAAAAATCTCATTTCCATTAAATTCACATCTAACAACATCAATTACAGCTTACACAAAGTTCATTAAAAATATCGTGATCAATTAAATATAACAAAAAACATTATAAAAGTAGTTTTTGTTCGTGACAAAAGTTGTGTTACTGCTAGCTATAGTGACATGCAGGGCTCTACCATGGCAAGGTCTTCTACTTTCCCACCCCCACACACCACATAACATAAGACTCATTTTCTTGTGGTGGATAAGAAAAGAGAGGGGGGACTCAGTACCCAGGGAGGGGGGCACGTGTGACTCTTCGTGACTTCGAGGAGCGCCCTCATGGAGCGGGAGGAGGGAGAGTGGCGTCTATCTCGTTACCATGGCAACCACCGCGTCCTGCTTGCAGCATCCTGGCCGAGATCAGCTGATCAGTACCGCAGCATCCCTTCTCTCTCTTTCTTTTTTCTTGTAATATGAAATAGCATGTTGACATCACAACATATATACACTGGTAGTTTCAACTAAATTATGTTATTTTTTTAATAGTAAATTATATAATTTGCTTTTCTCTTTCATGTAATTTGAATAGAAAAAATAACAAATTAAATAATAATATGTAATAAAATTTATTAATTTAAAATGATTTGTTTTGTATTATTTTTATAATTAGCTTTATAATTAGTATAAATTATTTAGCTGTATATAAGCTTAACCAGTTTATATTCTGGTTTATAATTTAATTAATTATATAAATTAATTAATAACATATATTTTCTATTATATAAATTATGTATTAATTTATGTATAAGATTAATATATAATAATATAAATAAAATATCAAAGAAATTTATTAAAATAAATAAATTAACATATAATAAATTGAATTTGTTTTATGTTATTATTGATATAATATAACTGAGAAAGGATTTTGCAAGTGCTGTATTGTATATATATGTATAGAGGTTGAAGTAAAGTGACGTATTCGCGTGAGGCCGGGGGGTTGGGGGTTGAAGGGGGTGGCACGCGGGGGGCGGTGGGAGCCCGGAATCGATTGACCCGTGCACGGTGGCGGCTGAGGCGGGGGGGAAGAGGGGCACTGCCGCAGCCAGCCGTACCCACCGCGGCACTGTACACGAACTTACATACCCCACTCCGTCATATCAGGACACAATACGTACTGTATGTGGCCTAAGTACCAATTCTAGAGGTGTGTGACACTTGAAACTGTCATTCAACAAAAAGAGACCGATTTATTTGAGCTCCAGAGTTAAATACCATGATAATTGTATATAGCCTGTAAATTTGAACAGTTTTATTTGCTTTGTTTTTAATCGAAGCCAAAACAATTTACACAATCTTAAATAATAAACAAAGAAAATATTAGGATTGAGAAAATTTTCCAGATATGCAGAATCACTTGTAAGCAAATTGTATATGTAAATTAGCTGCATGTCAATTTATTATTTTCACTTTCATATAATTAAATAATATTTAATAACTAACTTCACATTTGTAGTGTTTTATATATCGCGATTAACAGCTTAATAGTAAAATTATTATACTATTTTAATTTTGAAATTTTTCATTTTGCCCCTGCAGCCTTTGTAGATTATGCAACGTGCATAACACAGTATAGTTCACTTGCCAGCAGACATCTTCAAAGAAATATTATATATTGCAGCACATACTAGGGTGTATTTTTATATATAACACCAATGTATTATAAACATTGCAGGTACTAACCAATTAATCACATTTTTATATAGAGATACAAGGTAAAAAAAATAATAATAAAAAATAAGAAGTAAAAGGTGAAATTATTTTAGTCCAATTTTTAAACTATAATATAAATTAACCAAATATTCTCTTTTTTTTTTTTAATTTTAATTTGTATTTTTTTTAATAAAGGCTATAGACGCTAAACGATTCTTTAAAAAAAAAATAATAATAATAATAGCGTCCAAACAAATCAATTTAAATCAATTTTCAATTTTTTATTCAATCTTTAGTCATGACTTAATCTGAAGTATTGTAAACATAAACTAATTCAAAACTTGTATTATATAATATTGTATTCAATTTATCAATATACTAATCTGTTTAAAAAAAATGCTATTGATGGTATCAATTAAAGTTATAACAATAGACCTATTATTATCATACAAATAAAAATTAGCAGCATATTAGCACAACACATTGTGTGTGAAACTAACACGTAAATAAATTATATAATAACTTTTAAATTTTTTTCTGTTATCTCATTCAATATACTTTCACTGTTATATTTTTTTTCAATACTTCTTTTGGTTATATAAAAAAAAAATATAATTAATTTAAATTAACTCACGATTTTATACAATCTAGTTCTTTGTGTCAAATTTTTCTGATTATAATATATAAGACGATAAAGATTTTCACCAAGTAAAGATCCAATTTAACACTTGGCTGCTGCATTTATACTGCATGTTGTTGTTGTTGTTTTTTTGTGTGTGGAATGATGATGATAATAATTTATATTGTTGTTGAGTCAGATTTGCACGGTGTTATAGAAAATGTTGCAGCGTCACGCGCACCGGTTACCTTCTGTCTGGCGTGAGGAGGGGGCGGTGTCTTATCGACCCAAGGCGGTCACGGCCTTGCCCCTCCTCATCTGGGCCGGACGTGCCTCAATCTAGCCGGGACTCGAACCTGTGACCCTGCAGCTTAAGGAACACACCTCAATGCAGTGGCGTAAATGTAAATACACCATTTCGAAAAGTTATCGAAAAATCAGAAAATTGAAAATTTACGATTCATTTGGAAAATTCTAGTATAAAACGGAAATTTAGAATTTTCTTATTGGTCTAGAGATTTTCAGTTTCTGACTCCAAAACAATTCTGGACAATGGAGGTAGTTTTTAAGGGGGGTTTAATTCATATGAATTAAGCTCAAGTATATATAGGTTTAGTAAAAATCTTTCTGATCCCCCACCTCGCAATTTTTGTTTCTATTTATGTCATAGCAAAAACCTCCTCGAATAATACTTTTCCCTTGCGTTTTTTTTTTTTTTTTTTTTTTTTTTCACGGAAAGTCTGCATTGCATTTCCTTCCCTTCTTTTTTTGTAAAGCAAATACCTCCCTGAATAATAGTGACTCCCTTGCGAAATTTTTCCTGGCAATGCCACTGTCTCGATGTATAAAGCACTGACGGAATAGCCTTGGTCATGTCGCAAGTCTCAAAAGTTTTACACCGGACATTCCACACTTTAACATATATATCCGTGACTTTTTAAGTACACGTGGCAGGAAAGTATTTGCAAAAAATAACAGCTCATCCCAGACGGATTCTAAGTTCTGAGAAGTTTTAAAAAAATACGATGAAACAATTAGCCTTGCATTGAATTGATTCATTCTAGTCATGATTGATTTTCATCGTTGAAAATAGAGATTTTTTTTTTAATTTTAAATTTGTTTTATTTTAAATTTACAGTTGTAAAATCTAAAAATTTTGATTCATAAAGCTTTTTTACTCGTAATAATTTTAAAATATCATAATCCAGGATAAATTAAAATAATATTTATTAAGCTACAGTGTATTATGTTATGCTCCTTTAATAATAGTAAATTTGAAGTAATTAATAACATACAACAATTTTATGATTCGTAACGATACTCTCTTAAATTCATGCGCAACCTTGAATTTTCATCTAGGAATGAAAAAATGTTATAATAATATAAAATATATACCTTTTTTACTATACATAAAAACTAAAAAATATTCATATACCTAGAATTCTGATCTGAAACAGATCTTAAATAATTGTTTTTAATTTAACCTTCAAGAATTGAAAGTAATTTTTTTTTTAACTTTACATACAAGAATTTTCTGGGAAGTTATAAAATTATGTGAACATATGGCCAGCGTCATTACCAGATAACATGTTCACGTACAGTCCGGACGTGCCAGTGAATCGCTCCGAGCTCGAACCCGGCTCTTTGAAGATCCAAGTACCGAGCTCATAGCTGCATTATCCTCCTGAGTCGACGCCGGCGGACATGCTTCAAATTACTTTCCATACGCTATTCCTAGAAATAAATTTACTACATACATACATCTACATGCCGTTACTTCATGGATATTTTAAATTACTATTCATTACACTTTAAAAAAAAATTAATGTAATGGTAAAAAAGTACAGACAAGGAAAAATTATCAAAAGTAATATATATATATTTTAAATAATTCGTAGAAATTGAATAAGGAAACTTCAATTTTAATGTTATATTTTTTTTCACTTATGAGTAACTGATTCTATTGTTAGTTAGAAATTTTAAAAACACCACATATTTCGTGTGTTTTTTTAATATGAAAAATTGAATTTTCAATTATAAAAAGCTATACAGTATACGATTATTTTATTATTACTTGAATTTATGAGGAAACAAATGCTACAGAATATTACCAAGAATCGTGCTTTTCTATATATATCCTGTATCGAAACTTAAATAAAATAAAAATCCAGAATTATTTTATAATAAAATTTTACTATGACAATTTCTGCAATTTCATATACAAAATTTAAATTACGTGTACAAATGAATTATGAATACCAAATATAAGTATATTGTTTTCAAAACAAATAAAGTATATAGTTATTTCAACAATATGTGTTAGCTGTTATATTATATAAATCCACTTTTGACATGCATGAGGGCTATATTTATTTTAAATTGATTTGTAGTAATAATTTTACTGAAATTAATTGATCTCATGGGCTATTTTTTTATCAGTTTCTTATGTAAAAATGACCCTTAAAATAAAAATGAACTTTGATAACAACTTACAAAATATGAAATAAATCCTTACATGTTATCTTTTTCGCTGTTTAAATTTTATGATATATTTATTAAAATATTCGCATATTAAAAAAAAAAAAAAAAGAAAGAAAGAATCACTTTCCTTATTCGTGTCACACTGATTGGGTTAGTGGGTGAAGAAGGTTTGGGATGGAGCGATTAGTCAGGCTACTATAGCTAATGGAGTATAGGTAACGGAACACTTTTCATGTGACGATGCGTTTTTCATCATCTATATAATATGACGTCACTATATTTTATATCAAATAATGACGTCATCATAATATGTAATAAAAAATTGAATAAAATATTATAAATTATATAAAAAAAAATGTAAATAAATATTAAAATAATATACTTTTACATTTGAATGAAATTTTGTATGAAAAACAGGATGTGACGTTATTGAATTATATTTGAATTGTAATACTGCATGATGTTATCATATATACACTTCTATATTAAATATGGAATATAATATAGTCAGTATTCTGCAGGTAATATATTGATGAGGCACAACTGTGGTTAGGTGTGATAAATTCACACGCTGTGTCCTTTTTTTCTCTTCTGTTCTCTTTGATTTTACCTTTCATGATCACTCGCACGTATTCTCTCGCTACGAACACCCCACTAGCTCGTTGTTGTTCATTGATATGAAGCTAATGGCATCATTGCTGATACTGTTGCAGAACTAAAAAAAAAAAGAAGGGGGTGAGTACACTACACTGATCATATAGAACCAAATTTTTCACACTAAATAAAAACTTAAAAAAAAAAATGTAGAAAAAAGAGACTAAACAAAACATATTTAAAAGGTCATCAGAAAAAATGTGATATTTTTAGCAAGCAGCTATTTGTCTTCTTTTTAGTGACATGATATCAATTAATTTCAGTAAAATTAATACCCCAAATCAATTTAAAATATAAATAATTATGAAATAAAAGTAATCCCAAAAAATTAGATTCATTGTTTATTTGGTAATTCATTAATTTGCAATTTTGTATTTATAATTATAAAACTCTTCACTACATATGATTCATGAAATATTTCAAATGTTATATAGCTTGCAAATGCAGGCAATAATTATTTTTCTCTTAATTTTGTAATTAATATATAGAGAGAAAGAATAGAGAGTATTACAAACAAAATTCAAAAAAATAAAAATATAATGTTATGGCTCAAAAGTCATATTAAGGTAGGTAATTGCTTTATATTTAACATCATGCCAATTAAAAATCAAACGAGGTCAATAATTTTAATGTTGCTGGACTCTTTATATTACGTAACTTTTTGACATTAAGTTTTTACTGACTTTACAGCAAAAATAAACGCGAGGAAGCACATTTTCACTGAACAACAAAGTTTTGCGGTGCTCATTTCCTATCTATGTGATATACGCCTTGTACACAATCTTTTTTATATTACGAATCAAATTGCAATAATAGTAATTTATAAATCTATGGGATATTAAACTTTATTCATAGAAACAACGAAATCTGCACTCATTCCTTTGATAATCAAAGTGCTAACTATGTTATATTTTTTTTAGATTATAATATGTTTTGAATCGAATATAACATGAGATTTGCCCATGCACCATTTATTCAATGGATTATTATAAGAAACTGTGTTGTGAATTATTAAAAGGGTTTTCTAAGCTTTTGTCCAATAATTTTCTAAGATGTAAATATGTAAGATGAAAATTACTTTATTCTGTACATGGAGATTGCTAAAAATATTTTTGGTGCTTCGATAATCACCGACCATTATACCAAAGGTTTCCATGTTCCCATATTACTACAATATGAAAGTACTATTATAATTTGATTATAATATAATTATGTTACATATTATGATGAATCGATATGCACCATTATTATTTTTAATCAAATGAAACTGCATGAAACTATTGAAACTAATTGTTATTTTATATACTATTTCTAAAGAGTTTTTTTTTTTTTTTTTTTTTTTACCATGGCATAATAATATCATTGCATGATAACGAATAAATGAAGAAACTACAACCTTTTCCATGTTGTGAAATTAGATTGAAATAAGAACACTGAACTATATATATATATATATATATATATATATATATATATATATATATATACTAAAAAATACGTTTATAATATATACATTATATAATATAATGTATACCGTATAAAAAATTGACAGTGTACTAAAAATTTACAATAAAAATAATGGATACCACATAATTCGCAAATTAACACTTTAGAATATTATAGATTTTAACTTTTAACCTATATAGAATTTTAATACTCGATATACGACTGGAATTTGAAATCAAATTTTAGAACGAACAGTTTTCTAGACTAAAATATATATAATATGATATTACTAAGTTTCTTGTGAATACACTCTATATATTAATTCGATTTTCAAATCTCATATTTATTAATGATTGACAATTTATCTTAATTTTAAGGAACTTACAGAAAATCAAACCAAAAATAAAATCTTAGCCAATATAATCAATAAAGGATGAGATATATTTTCCATGATATAATTGTAATTTTATTTTGTATTTTTAACAAGAGCTGTAAATACAATTATAATGTATATAAATAAAGTCATGCACGTTGCATAAAAGCATTGTCTAGTCTTGTCTAGTAAGATATTTGATGACATTATTAGTAGAGGCGTTATCAAGATAAGATAATGCTGAAATAAAAAAAAAATGGAGCTAGCTAGCAAGGTTGCTACGTACAAAATATGTGCAGCACTAAATAACCCAGATTGTGTAATCACAAAAATATTCTAGGCGACACTCAGACGTTACCAACAATTGCCTTGCTACCTATAAAAAGATCGATTAATGCTGGTATTATAATCTTAGTAAAACAACAAAGATAAACATAATAATCTTATTTGTGATAAATAAAAATATTATATTCACAATACTATCAAAATAATAATGATAAAAAAATACATTAAAAATAAAATATTATTTTTTTTCCATCTTTATGTACATAAAGTACAATAAAATAAATATTTTTTGATTTCTGTATATGATAGCTTATATGTTACTTCATTACAATAATTTGACAAAATGCAGTAGGCAACTCATGTGGGATAAAATAATTTTAGTCATTGATAATTTGATAGCCTTGCTAGATAAAATAAAAATTGAGGGGTTTTTATTGATAATTTTTCTATTTTCAATTTCTGTAATAATGTCAACGTTTCAACATAATATTATAATTTTATTGTGCAATGAAATTAAGTGAGTGTATATAATTTTAATTATTATATAACAGTATAATATATATATACATAAAAGATTTCCGAACGATGTAAAAATAGTTCGTTTGTGGTTTTTAGCTTAATTAATTCAAATAAATTTGATGATATTTTAGTCGCATAGTAATTTATATCATGTAACTTAATTGTTTTTGTATCCTTCTGCTTTCTTTACAAAAATAATTTGTACTGCTCATCTGCCTTAAATTCGCATGGCAATAGTAATTTTTATAAAAACATCATATCGTATGCATATCTTTATATAATTCGTCTATATATAGTTAAGATTTTATGACAGGAATGTAATGTATTTATCGCCATTTTATTGTCGAAATGTATAGCATTAAAATTTTAATGAGAAAGCATGTATGCACAATGCACTAGCACCAATCACTCTGCATGTCCCACTATTCATGGCATGACTATATTATAACTCTATATTAAATCATAATTACATACGATTATTTTTCCTCGAAACGCTTCATGAACTAAAATTAATAATTGTCGATAGTAACCTTTCGAGCTGCAATGTATCCTATAATTAAATTTATATTGTTGCATTGCATTGTTGCATTAGCATACTATATGTATAACTATGTGAGAATATATTTTGTTAAATTGTTCTAATTGTTATATGTGATGATAATTTCTTCTGATAAATTCATGTTAATTTTTTCTTCTTTGACACAAAATTATGATGTTAATTGGTGCTAATATATATCTGTGACTCCCCAATGTTAGAATACACGTGTAATAAATGTATAAATATAGGGAATGTTTATTATAATATTATATAAATTTATAGCTGTGAACATTAGCAACATAAAGATCTCAACGAAATTTATTCAATAGGTTTACATGACGCTGTTCATGCAAATAAATTTACTTTTGTATGTAATTAAGTGATTCATACAATATGACCATCATGTAAACATAGTGAAAATGTATGTTTACCTTATATACCCTGTATGTCACAAAAATAATTAAATTTTAGTTCAACAATTATATGTGAATGTCACCTTTTTCAATATTTCTATTAATTAGTTAATAAAATGAACAATGATTATTATAAAACATCAGATATAAAAAGATGGTACTTTGGTGATGGCAGCACCATCGCTTAAGATTCTCCACATGGTATTTTTCTTAGCTAATCAAACATATTGAATGGTAATTATAATAAAATTATAATTCTTAGTTTTGCGACAGGTAAGGTAACTCCTAAAGTAAATATTATAATTGTTGTCAAATTTACCTGGCTCCCGGAGACGACTGGTTCTTCTAGACACTCTCTGTTACTCGGCTGCTGCTGCTGTTGTTGAGGGTGTTGATGCGAATGATGTTGATGAGAATGTCCCGGAGGAGCCACGTGGTGTTGATGATGTTGATGATGATGATGTGAAGAAGAGGGATGGTGAACTTGTTGAGG